>PXIH01S0013263.1:3504-14507 GCA_003024985.2 Euperipatoides rowelli
TCACAGGCTAGGTGCTTCTATGGACCCCCTGGCTAATGTCCGTAAAATACTATTCTTCTTGAAAATATGAGAAAATAAAAACATTGAGCTCCCAATGTACGATTTTACTCCACACTTGGACATCAAGCTCTCTGGTTCTTTACTAATTAACAAGTCTTGGCTGGCATTTATTTGGACCGTAAAAATAAGACGTTATTCTTTTGAAATAATTGAAATGTTCTTTATTCCGAATCTGAGTGCTTATAAAAATGTTTTGCTTCTTTTAAATTCCCTGCTACTATTCCATGATTGTTTTTAAAGGTCGCAAAGGCGATTTCCACCTTCTGTCTGTGATATAAAGGTGTTGACCCTTCAACAGCCGCTTGTCGTCTCTCTCCCTCTACTTCAGTTCTGTCTTATTTTCTAACACTCGGTTTGGTCCACACTTTTTTCTTTTGATATGCAAATTTTCCCCCTTTCAACTCTCATTCTCATTCTCTCATTGGCTAACTAACTCTTTAATTTATAGACTGTACGACTCCATGTCATTTTAGACCATTATTATTGCAAAACTAAAAATAAGTCATGTGATCTGGTTTAAAATAAATGAATATAAATATTATTGATATAATATTTATAGAGGCTAATTTTACAATTTCAAATATTTACTTTACTTCTTTTTTTTGTAAATTTGAGAATAAAGACTTATGGATAATTTTGCACATAATTTCCAGAAAAATAAACATATTTACCGTAAACTTTACATAAAACATCATAATATAATTTATTTATAAATCCTAATCTCAGTCGCAATTTACAATTATTTTTCTATTTTTTTAAATTGACCATTAGTCTTTCTTCTTTTAAATATAACATTTTATATATACCTGTGCTTGGTTTCAACCAAGGTAATAAAATAATTTTCAATTATTTTAAATATAATATTATTACTAAAATCCATATTATTGAATACAATTTATTATGATTACTGGTAATATTTCAGTATTCTCTTGATTAACAATAAAATCTGTGGTTCACACTCCACTCTTATGTGATTATCAGTGATCAAATGATCTTTCTAGTTTTAGTTCCCCTAATTGATTATGCAAATAGGCAGATGTCTATAATATATAAAGCACCTATTATTGGTCAAGGAAAAATACAATAAATGGAGGATGAAAACACTTAGATAAAATGGTATAACATAGTGAACACAATAAACGTATTAATAAAAGGGAAAGTGCTATAGGATAGGGCAAGATAAACCAACAATCCAG
Organism: Euperipatoides rowelli; assembly: GCA_003024985.2. Taxonomy (NCBI): domain Eukaryota; kingdom Metazoa; phylum Onychophora; class Udeonychophora; order Euonychophora; family Peripatopsidae; genus Euperipatoides; species Euperipatoides rowelli. Next base: position 4,761 of record PXIH01S0013263.1, read on the forward strand.
GAAATATTGTAGTTTTAGATAAATAGCATCATTGTTTTATACTTTTCCTAAAAATATTTTAAGATAGATAAGGGGATTAACCTTAATTTTCTAAAAATAAACATGCATCACATTTTCCAGATGGTTAACATGCACATATCATTATTCAAACCACATTTTTTGATTGACATTGCATAGAAAATGACTTGAATAGTGCAGTACTTGTTCATATTGATATGAATCGTTTTATCAATCCATATTCTACATTGGTAAAAAAAAAAAGTAACATTTTAGCATAATGTGATCTATGTCTTCTAAATTATTGCAGTAAGGACAGGTTAACTCGATATTAAAATTATATTTTGTTATTAAGTGATGAAGTATTGGTAATGCATGCTACATAACCTTAACCCAAAAGACAAAATGTTAGGTGGTAAGTAACTATTGAGGAGGTTTTTATGATTGTATGGTCTACAGCCACAGGGGAATTAAGTGTTTAAGAGAGATTGAGGGTGCCGTTTATGTCTTTGTAGTTAACAATCAGAGTAACCATTGATAATTGAATGTCATCTATAAGGTTAAGTCTATGTGTTATGGTTTTCATAATGAGGAGTGTTGTTGTCCACTTTGGAGGGGGGATCTGACGGAGTACTGTGAGCAGTGATTCAATCTGCAAAGAGAAGGCATTGAAACATAGAATAAAGTTAGCACTTATGGTTTTTTTATATAATTAATGTCAATTAGTGTAATTCCATCTTTTTTTGAAATGAGGAGAAAGTTTTTACTTATCAATTAAAATTAAGCTTCCTTTCCATATTATTTTCATTCCAATAGATAAAAGTTTGTCCAGACAGTTCTTGGTAAAAATGATATAGGGAAGGAAATATAAAATTTTTGCACACACATTATATTAACTTTTTTAATCAGGAGCATTATTGACAAATATGAAATTGTAATAGCTTTATAGATGCTTTTGAAGTTGGTTATTAGGTCATCTTATATTTTTACAAGCTTGGTTGTCTATATAAGTGTCGTAAAGCAATTGGTAAGTGCCTTGTTTGTTACAAGATATAATTAATACCCTATACCCATTGAAAAATAGCTTACATAATATTCCTGCATAATATAGAGTTATAATCCTCTCAAAAATGATATATATAATAATAAAATAGGGTTTTTTTCCTAAAAACATATTGTGAATGTCTGTGTGCTTTTAATTTTTTTATGTTAAACTATCAGGGGGGCTTAAGAAACTTTATTATATGTGTGTGTGGGATTTATGCAATCTAGCATTTTGATTGAGAAAAATAGACTATCCAGATTGTAACTTGACCACGTTTTCACATTGGTGTCACAGTTTCTCCGAACAAATGCCTAATTATTGGTAGGATTGCCGGAGTCGTAAGTAGCCTATGATAGAAACCAGGTTTACAGAATTCTCCAGCAATTAATCTACCAATACTCTCTTCTTTAACAAAGTGTATGGCCGGTAAGATTGTCCGAATTATAACTTACCTACGATAAACACCAGGGTTAAGGTTTCTTCGGACATTTATCTACCAACTCTACCTTGCAAAGATTATAAAACTTTCAGACTTTTTACTTAACTAAAATTATTTTATAACTATTTATTTTATACTTTGTAAACTTTTCTTTATCTTAACTTACACAACTTTATATTATGCATTAATAGAAATGAAAAGAATTATATTTTTGGATTACTTAACTTTGTTGATCTCTTTGAAATTACTTTACACTGTTGATCAGATTACTTTGATACGGTGACAGGTAGCTTTAAGAGAGGGCCAGAACATTACAATGGCAATACTCATTTCTCAAATAACAATGAGACTGTTAACCTACCAAGGCCCACTCAACTCACATGCCCTAGGAAAATTAAATAGCTGTTTTATGCTTTAGAAAGGGGAAACAATGAAATCTACATATACTTATAAGAAAACTACATTTCTAAAAATAAAATTATGTAAAATATGTGAATATGAATTTGTTTAATGATTTATAAAAAATATGAGTGCAATATTTTTAAATGACATACAACTCTGTAATTACTAAAATATTGAGCTTAAGCAAATGATAAAGCATCACAAGCATTTATTATTGAATTTCTTTTAAAAACAAAGATTATTTTTACATTATCCTTAGGAATTATTTTTTTGTTTAAAAACACATCTTTTGAGTTCAATGGTTAAGCAATTATAAAAGAAATAGTTCTTTCAATCTTAGATAAGCAAAACCAGAAAATAAATGTAATAAGATGGAATAAACATTATGATAAAAAAAATGACAAGGAAGTTTTAGAATTTATACTGAAGCTTAAAAATTTTATAATATATGGAATACTAAAAAAATGGTTAATAAAAAAATGATTATTTAAATATTTCTAAATATACCATTTTTATGTCTTAATAAAAAAATATATAAAAATACTATATAGCCTACTCTTTCTGGATGCACAAAAAATATTAAAAAATTGAATATGAATAATTACCTAAATATTTACAATTTAGTACAAATCACATAAATAATTTCATTTAACAAGCATAATTGTAGAGTAAATTGGATAAATTAAACAATTTGTATTCCAAACACATGATTTTTAAAGTCTTTGCATGATTTAAATGGTTAATTTTAAACATGAGTATGTTTGTAAACACAACACTCGGAGAAGTAGGGGGAATACCGCGCACCAAAGCAAGATTTGTTCTTGTGGCTAAATATTTAAAGTTAAGATAAATATTTGTAATTAAAATGATCCTTAGTTATCCTACTTTTAAATTTATATCCTACGAGTAGTCGCGCTGTCGTAAAAATTAAGACAAATTCAAATTTTTAAAAAATGTGTTTATGTGAATTGACTTGTAGGTTTATCTCTGCCTTCTATTCCTAAATAAAACTAACACCCCACTACAATATTGGTAGGTTTTTACCATGCACATAGCCGATTTTATAGTTATTTTTTTAGAATTATATGTAAAAAGACCCCAGACATAAATTTTACAACACGCGACCGACCGACCGCAACATAGTATAAAACATTTAGGAATAAACTTATATATTTTTAAAATCAAAATTTAATTCAGTTTCAAGAATCAAAACTAAAAAATTCTATCTCAAACGACCCCGTGAAACAGTAATGAAAAAAGTAAGATAAACTGGCTTTTTTTTTTATAACTGACATTTAGAAACAAATTGGCGTAACATATAAAAAAAATCTGTTTGTCAGAATNCTACTCTTTCTGGATGCACAAAAAATATTAAAAAATTGAATATGAATAATTACCTAAATATTTACAATTTTCTGCAAATCTGTTGGAGACATCATTTGGTAGCGGTTGGCTTGAGAAGCGTAGCGAAGAACAGTTTTAGAAGTAAGGATTAGCTAAGAATGGAGACAGTCCATCAATATTTTAGCAAATATATAAAGTCAAGGTTCATAGTGCAGAGGAATGGCATGAAGTTTGAGAAAACAGTGGTTGAGTTATCTTTGGTGTAGAGGCAACAACAGCGATAACTTTTGAAGAAAAAGGATTGGTTTCGATAGCAATTTTGATTCTTTTTAAGATTTTTATTAATTTAAGGAAAAGTAGAAGGAAATGGAATGTTTGAATGATGTTAACAATGGAGGAGCACATGATTGATCACATTTTTGTTGATTTAGGACTTCTCCCAGTCTTGCCATGTGTCAGCCACCAATGTTGAGGTGTAATTGGGTCTTTTTTACACTGTTACTGTGTAATGCAGTTTCATGGCATGTTCAGGATTTAGCGGGTGAATGAAACTAGAAATAGTTTTGTCTATCAGCTTATGAAGCTGTTCTAAGATTTCTTCTTCCTTCATATCTGGAATTGGATGAGAAGGTTGCTGGAACATTTCTTTATATATAAAGTTACAGTAAGCAATGGCATGAATTAATTCAGCAAGTGAATGTATTTCAGTGAATGGATCGAGACTGAGTGATTTTTGCTTTGATTTTTTTACTTTATTGGAAATATTTTAAATGCAGATTTCAACCATGACTATAAAAATGATTTGACAGAAACCACACAAGCATGTTATTATCCAATGGAAGTGGATGTATTAGACAGACTCCTCTGTGTTTACCAGTAATCCATGTTTCCGTGCCATTCTCAGGGGTGCAGAATGCAACTTCTGGTTTAAGATTATTCCTTGCCTTGTCCTCAGTGAGTATATATTAAACCACTATAAACACTGGAGTCAAACTTAAGAGCGCTTGCATAGTTGAGTTTTAGAAATATTAAAAAAACAAATTTGACATTAAATCCAAAAAAAGTATTAGCTTTAACAAGGTTTTAATAAACATATAAAACATCTTATCCAGAAAAATATAAACTTTGATCACTGTATTTTCATCCTTATCATTTTGTGCCAAAATCTTGGATCACGCTTATATGCTTCCTAGTAAAATATATTAAGATAAACTTTTTTTTTTTCAAATTATTAACATTTAAATGCATAATTATTTAATTATAATATATTTTAAATAATAAGAATAAATGAAAATACTTGTTATGCATTTAAAAAAAATATTTATACAAATTTAAATAACCTCATATTTATATTCTTTGTTTTCATTAGGAGCGAAATTCAATAATTTATTGATACTTATTTTAAACTATGCTGAGGTTTCTAAAGATCCAGATTTTTCATTTTCTTTTAAGTTTTAATTCTTCAATAATTAGTGAAGGTAAAATAATAATGCATTCCAAACTGTAAGGCTAAGTCCGCAATCTTCAAGTCCCTCCTTGCATCCACCTGTCAGAAATGATAGGATGCAATGATAGAATGGAGTAATGAAATTGAAATGCTGATTACATTTTAATTTACAGGTAAATGCTACTTGGATTGATACTTCTGTTGATGAATTTTGTGTTTATTTTTATTTAGTTTATTTGATGAGCATTATAAAAAACACTTCCATTTTTGAAAAAAAAATGTTCCTGTAAATATTTATAACAGGTGTAAATATTGTTTTTGTTACCTATAATAAAAAATATTGCCAGGACCTTAAAGTTATGTTTTTGAAAACTGCAAAGTTACCTTTTTTTCCACATTATAAAGAGTGTAATAAATGTAATAATAATATGTTGTTTATTTTGTAATAAAAAAGAAGATCCAGTAGTGCAAGGCCTGTTACATTTATACTAAAAAATTGTGTAATTCTTAATCTAAAATTGTCAAAATAAGTACAAGCAAAATAAAGATGAGAAAACTTGTCATTATGGTACAAAAATAGCATTTTAAAGGTAAATTGAAATATCAATTATATAAAAATTTATTAGTAAACAAGAACTAGTGAAAAAGTCTGATGCAAAAGTCATATTATGTGTTAGGAGCTAAAAAAAAGCTTTTTAAATGTTTATAAAATGATGGTATTAATTTAACTTAAAGATTAATGTGAATATCATTAAGTAATTATGGTAGGATTTATTAAAAAAACACGTATCAGTGACATGCTTGAGGTCATAAACTAGCTCTTGATATGTGTAAATCATTTCATAAAGAATAGAAGACCTTCTCTGGGCTCCACTGCTAAAGTAATTTTAGAAAATTAATATATTTAACATATGTGATAAAGGCATTGTACCTGATAATATTGGAAATAATATTTATATCATGAAGGTCAAAAACCCCTCCCTCCCCCCCACCCGCCTTAGTCAGGAACCCATTTAATTTGAAAATTGATGAATTTGTTCAAACACTCTAGGTATAAAATGTGAGTCTATAACAATAATGTGAGGTCATCAATATGTAAAACAGTGATATAATAATAGGAGTGAAATAACCAGGGCCCTATGTTCATCCTGATAATGTTAACTAATAACTGATGGATGTATATGCTTATAGCAAAAAGAACCAAGGAAAAATAGTTTATTTTTAAATTTAATATTAATATGTTTATTAAAAAGTTAGTTACATAGGCCTCTGGTTAAATTAAAGTTACCTTAATAGTGTATGGATGGCTTGAATGATAGAAGCAAATTTTAGATGCAACTCTTAATCTCTGATATGGCTTCTTGAATCATTAAGATGGGGATATGTATATCTTATAGACAAGTTGTGATATGGTGATAGAAGATGTTAAAGGCAAAGGTTTAGTTTTTCATTTAACAACCTAGCAAATAATTTAGTATCAAGATTTTGGACGTTTATAGGCCTTTGGCTGTTAATAGTTAATGATAATGTATTATCAACACTTTTTTTTTAACAAAAATAAGTATCATATAATATGCTATAAAGTTATATGTAAAATGATCTTGAAAACCACAAATTAAACAGTTTAAGTAATAATGGGAAAATTATGTGTACAAATAATTTAAAGATAGATATTGAAATTAGATATGGACTGGGGAACTGTGGGACTTTAGTTTATCAAGTGTTTTAACTAAATCATCAAAATAAATATAAAACTTCTAAGGGTTGTCATTATCAGATTTAAGAGGAAAAACAATAGTGGTAAATGTTAATATGTGTTAGGTAGAAGGATTATTATATTTGATAGAAAAATGATGGTGTATATGATTTAAACAGTTTGATTATGATAAAGTTAGGTGAGTAATACAGCAGATTTTCTTTTTAAATCTAAAGGTACTAAGTAGAGAATTCTCACCAAGTGATTGCTTTTATGATTAATAAATTTTGTAGACTACCTTTGTCTAAAAATTATATTATACTAATTTATAGTTTTATTATATAAAGGGACGTGTAGCTGGTAAGTCATGGCGTGTAGATACAATTTTAGATAAATACATAAATTTTCCATTTTTGTGAAATTTATATAAATTAAATTGATGCAGTAATTTCATAAAAAAAAATAATCATGACGTGTGAAATTAAGATGACATATATTAAAGGCACTAATATTTAACTTTGAAAAAGGATCACTTAAGTTGAAGTTTAGGGTTGATAAAATTATGCTTTTGAAAAGCTAGGTAAATTTGTTTGATTTTATCTTGAGATTCTTCAAACCCAGCCTGGATGATTTTCTGTAATGCACTAAAGGTATTGATACATAGCTTGATTCATTTTTCTTTTAATCTCATGAACAATAGGTGGAAAAATCAACACAACATTACCTGGTGTTATACACTTGATACCACCAAGTATGTGGTTGTCCCATATCCATCTATTGATGTAGTATTGACATCCACATTATCAAAAACAAACTGTAAAAATGCTCACTGCTTACTTCTTGTTGTACATTGCCATTTGCTACATTTAACTGTGGTATATTCTATTTATATGAAGCACTTAGAAGCATCAAATGAAGTAGATCAATCAGATGTCTTGAGTCATACTTAGAATGTAGGTGCACTGAAAGGGCTAACTGAACAGCAGATATAAATTACCTTGGGTGACAAGCTAATGTTATAGAGTATCTAATGATGGTGATTGTCCTGGATTTATTACTCCCTTTTCTAGTACTTAATTGAATCACGATGACCAAGAAAATTTTTAATCATTATGGTATAAGATTCAACCCTCCAGTTCCTATTTCATCTAGTGATGGATAGTTTGGCCATTCAAATGGTTTCGCTTGAATATCCTGTAATTATTTCTGCAGACATTTATACAATTCAAAGTCTTTCATTTTCAATCTTTTTCTTTCTTTCTGATTACCATTAATCATAATATAAGTTAGGAGTAGTGTCAACAAAACTGATGATCAATCACCTATCTCCAAATGCTTCCATGACTAATGGTCATGGAAGCATTTGGAGGTAGGCCATTGAATAAAGTGATCTTTTAAACAACATTTGAGATATAGTTAGAAATTTCACACTGCTTCCCACCCAGGAAATGTTAATTAGCATATATGAGTTCAGGTAAAGTTTATTGACACTCAACTTAGTTCTCAATATAAACAATAACTGTAATACAGTGACATGTTTGCATTATTAGGTCTTCCACCCATGTCTGAAATAAACATAGCAATGAGTATGGTATTGAGCTTACTCTGCTATCAAGTCCACATCCATTACTTGATACTTCACCTTTTCATTTTCTTTATCTCCTTGTTCGTCACATGTATTTTTGCATTTCTGTTGTTTCAACTTGTGTAATTCATCTTCTATTTTTGGCAATTCAGGATTTAGAGCTTAAACCTCTTTTTCACAAAATAGGCAACAGATGTTTTAAGAAAAGTACAATACTGATAATCTTAGTGAATGTTTCATACTTCTTTATTCATATTCATGCACTTGATCTTTCTGTTTCATTTTGTTACTTTAATGGTGCTTCGTTTCATGTAAATCCATCTACAGTTGACATATAGTCGAACTTCTTCAAAGGTAACACACCTGTTATAATTGATCTTTCTTTGCTTTACCATATTTGATACAATATGTCTTTTTAGTTGTTTCTGGACAACCACAATATTCCTCTTTTTAAGGCAGTTATTACAAAAAAAATTATTTATTTCGATATTTATTTATTTATTTTTTAAATTTATTTATTCTGCCTAATGGCTAAGGAAACCAACTATTTACATATTTACAATTCCAGTATTACAATCTTCTGACACCGGATACAACAGTGATGCAAGCCTTCTTCTTGCGCATGTCCACTGATCATCTCTACAGCCATAATCCTTTTCCTTGCAACTTAATCCATTTATCTATTAACAGACATACAATTAACATCATAATTACTATTAAATTCCCGTTCTACAAACAGTGAAAGAAAATTTTGCTAATTTTTCGGCACCAAAGCTGCTTAGGGATTGAACCATTAGATTCCCTTATATGCCAAGCACACCGTAGCCGGGTATAATACCTCACGGCCATGCCACCTTGACTTATTTCGATATTTATGTTTCAGTAGCACATGTAGTCATTTCAAGATCTGAATAAAAAAAAAACACCATATATAATTTGTATTTTGTTTGGGCTGACAATAGCATCAGCTTTTTACCTTTTTCCTTTAGTTATATTAAATAGTATTAATTAGTAGCCAACTTATGGTTTAGCTGTTTCTCATATCCTTTTAGTTGTTAGTAAGATACAAAACAGAAAAGTGGTGACGAATATTTAATTTAAAAAATGGAATCAAAAATTGAAAGTTTTGATCGATTAAAAACTAGCTGGCAGAGATACACGCAGCAATTAATATTTTATTTACAAGCGAACAATGTAGAAGATAAATTAAAACTGCCTACAATATTAACAGTTATAGGAAACAATGTTTTTAATTTATTATATTATCTGATCATTCCGGCTGACCCTAGCAGCAAAATCGTAGATGAAGTCTTTAAAATATTGAAAAGACATTATAACCCAAAAGGAATATCTCAGATTGATCGATTTAAACTTCACCAGAAAATGTAGTCAGATTCAATGGATTAAGAGACAGCACAATAAACAAATGTTTAAACATGGAAAGAAATAACATAGACTTTGATGAGTTGGATAGCCTAGTCTCTGCAGCAGGATTAAGCAGCAAAAATATTGATAATTTGGAAAACAAAAATATTTTTCCTGTTAAAGAAAATAATAATAACTATAAACCAATCTCAAGGTTTGTCAATTTAAAAATGCCACATGCTATGTCTGTAAAAAACCTGGACACATCAAAACTATTTGCAGGTTTGCCCAAAATAATACTGCTGAAAAGAAAAAATGTTGTATCTTTAACTTACAGATCAAGATAATTCTAATGAGAAAGACAGTAATCCAGAAACGATTATTAATAAATATGAAATAGTAAATCAATTAAAGGTCAAATGTAACA
>PXIH01S0013266.1:0-10806 GCA_003024985.2 Euperipatoides rowelli
TAACAATATATACAGTTAATCACATTCTGACTAACAATTATTCACCTGATAGTTCAGTTGTGACCTTTCCTACATGATCCGTAACACTATATACAGTTAATCACATTCTGACTAACAAGTATTCGCCTGATAGTTCAGTTGCGACNTNTNCTACATNATNCNTANCACTATNTANAGTNAATCACATTCTGACTAACAAGTATTCGCCTGATAGTTCAGTTGCGACATTTCCTACATGATACATAACACTATATACAGTTAATCACATGCTGATTAATAAGTATTCACCTGATAGTTCAGTTGCGACCTTTCCTACATGATACATAACATTATATACAGTTAATCACATTCTGACTAACAAGTATTCGTCTGATAGTTCAGTTGCGACATTTCCTACACGATACGTAACATTCGTTACTTTCGTAACAGTCGAACGCACCTTCAGTAATTAGAACTGACTGGTTAAAGGCACCTCATTCCTCTTATCTTCATGAAAGAAAGACAAATCCGAAATGAGCCTGGACAGCACAAACCGCAAGCCCTGGTTGCTAGCTTGGCTTTCTAACAAAGTATATTAAGGGTGTATAAATTATTATTATTTTTTTCAATGGTTTCCTATCATTATTATTATAGGAATAATAATGATAGTAATAAATCAATAATAATATTAAATGATCTATTTTATAATTACAATTATGATGCAAAAAGTAGTATATTAATACCAATTTTATTCTTTTTCACTTTCCATTTATTTAGATGAAGAGCCTCCAAGATGGCGTCGCTATCTCAATTTCCTGTGTGGCGTAAGTAGTGAGCCAGCACCAGCCGTATCACAAGAAGATCTATTAGCACAAGAATTAAGAATGACATCCATTAAAGAAGAACCTCATATGAAAACGATAACAAATATATTAGCTGTTCTTCTCATGACGTGCGGTGGCTTTCTTTGGGGGTTTTATGCGTAATAAAAGATGTCATTATTGTGGATTCTCAGTAAATTGATTTGTGTCTGTGTATCAAACTCCATCGCTTGGATTATTCAGAAACAGACAGTTGCCTAGCACTGGGCACATTTCACCTTAACCATGTAAATTGATTAACTTATTTTGATTATGGGTTGGGGCATAATTTTTTATTTACTTAATTTAAGTCGTTTATATATAGATTCAAGTTTTCCTTATGGGCCAAAGGTGGACATCGTAGTTAAGTTCCAGAGAAAGTACACAAGCCTTAAAGCCCATAATAAAAGCCCATAGAAAGAGGATGAATAGTGGTAGAGGAAGTTGGACACAACAAAGTTTGGACAGTACTGATGAAATGTTTGGTCTCTAGTGACCAGGATGAAAATAGTTTTATTTAACAGACAGAAGTGGTGGATAGAATTGGTAGCTTTCCATTTACTTAGTGAACAGGTTGTTAGTCTAAGATTTAATTAATTATTGTGGGGTGAATCAAATGTAATGGGAGGAAGAGAAACAAAATGAACAAGTGGGAAGAAAGGAAAGAAAAGAAGGTAAGGACAGGAAAGTCATGAGGTAGAAGAATGGAAATGAGAAGCCATGTCCATTACCTTACCAACTAAGACAATAGCCTATCCAGGCCAATAACAAGCAATATGCAAGTAGCGGTAGGTACCTGAAGGAGACAAAAAGCAAAGGGAAAAATCTTGGAGGGAACATTGAAAAAGATGCAAACTTTAAGCAAAGTAGGACAGTCTGAGAGATATAACCAAAACCTAACTAAAGAGGGGAAGTTCTTTCATCACTAGCTAGAATTTTATAGATATCTTACACTAACATGCCATAAAGGCAAGCCTGGAGCAACAAAATTGAAGGTCCACATCATGTCCTAAAGACACATTACATAACAATAGGAAGTCATTCAGTGTTGAGCCCAACATATCTGTGCAGCAAATTGATAAATGTCTGGGCAGTTCTAAGAACATCCAACATAAAAAACAACATTACTTGAATCTAAAAGGGCTGAGTGAGGCTGCAATAGGGACTACTTCAGAAGCAGTAACCAATCAAAGTAAGAGGAAAGAAATAGTAAAAAAAAATGGTGAGGCAGCCGTTCTATCCATTGCCAATCAATAATGCTTCGTTCAGTGCTAGATGGTTAGGAGTTTCTGTAGTAATCTATCTGAGTTGTTTGATATGCAGACAATAGTGAAAATTGTAATTAACTAATAGAATTTCAAGGATGATAAGTTCTCACTTTTGTTTTATCTGAGAGAGAGAAATGACATGACTGATTTATCAATTGATTTCCAATAATTTAGTTGATGCCAATCACATTTTAATATTGTTGATAATTGTTTGATAAAAAAAAGTATAGGCCTACACAATTTTATGCATGAAAAAAAAATTGAATAATTTAAATAAGATAGAGACTATGCCAACATCAACCAAACAAATATTTTAACTCGCTATAGTACAATCAGTATCATGTCCGTCATCCTGGTAGTACACTGTACATATCCTTGAAATCTTGTAGCTAGGACTAGCAGATAGGCACAGAACAAACGTGATATCAAAAATTCATTGCTTAACATTAACTAACAACTTACTTGATATTCAGAATGTATAATATGGTGGTCATAATTTCTCAATTCATTTTTTTAATAATCTCACAACCAGCGCCCCCCTACATCCTAACAATGGCCCGGGGCTGGAAATTTAGGCGGGGTCCAATACCACTCCCATATTATTCTTTTTTTTTTTCTGTTAAGTATGTCAAACATGTACTTTGGTCATCCATGTCCCCCCCCCCCTTGGCCCGGGACTGCAGCCCCAACCAACCCCTTGTGGCGGCCCTGCAGACTGCCACAATTCCAAGCCTTAATCTACTATACCCCAATCTATAAAATATATCACAACACCGAGCACATAAATAAGTGAATCCATTAATGTCACAATTCTAAATATGTTAATACAAAAAGTCTTGAAATTAGGGTAACCAGATTATCAAGGTGGGAAAAGAGGACATGATGGTAGATCCAAAGGAGAGGAGGTTTGGCCCTCCAGGATCAGTGCTGGCTGAGGGGAGATAAGGACTCAGTAGACATCAACGACCTCAAACACATTACTCTTTCCAGGCTAATGGAAACCAGTAATCAAAATGATAATTTATAAACCTTTTTTTTTTAAATAATTACAGTAAATATAATACAGTATAAAGAATATTTTTATTCTCCAATATTTGTAGGTGTTTCCTAATTGCATCAGGACATGTTCCGAATCTAATCAAATAGCTTGAGTATTGTATCTTAGAAACACCCAGCAAAAAATTAACAAATTGTAAATTTACACTAAACAAAAAGTTTCATGAAAACATTGGCTAAAAATTATAATATTCTAAAACAGATTAATTTAAAATTAAGTTATATTTTTCAAAGGATGTAGAATTAACAAATTAAATATTTTAAATTCTAATCAATAACTACCATAGTGATTTTGTTCAAAACCAGAACATTTTGACATTTTAATAAAAAGCCTGCCAGACATTTTAATATGTTAAAAGTAGGGCAAGTCGAAGAAAAGAGGGTGTATGGTCACTCTACCTGAAATCAAATCCTCACCAAAAATTAGCAAATTATCCAAAGTATAACACCATTTTACAGATGTATAAGGTTTCATTGTATTACAATAGCAATAAATGCATAATAATTATTAGATCTGGACCCAACAGAGCCCAATGCAAATTCATAATGTGAATGCTAGGATTATTCCTATGGACCCCCCCCCCCCCCCTCCCCAAGTTGTAATCCTAAAATGGTGGTGCCATATATATATATATTAGCATAATAATCAGGTATTGACGTATTGCCCACTGAAATTCAAACTGTACATTGTGGTCTCAAGCTTGGACACTTCTTTCTACAGACCCAGGTCATATGACCAGATGTATTATTCCTAAAAAAGATGTTCTCATATTGAAAATTTTCTTCTACAATCATTTTATAATCCCAAGGTATTGTAAATTATGACATCATAAACCCCACAAATTTTGAATGTTGCCCACTTTGATCTATAATAAAATGAACTCACATTTTTCAATGCCAGAATAGTGAATTTGTTTAACATTCTCACTATATTAGGCTACATTTAGGTCCAAATTGCTATATCAAAATAATATTGAGTTTGGTTCAACTTCACCTGCATATCTAATGTAACTTATTCAATTTTTTTTAATTATTATTTATTGAAATACAATTAACAAGAAATTGCTTTTGTACAAAGTAGGCCTATTACAAAAAAACAACAAAAACAAATTATAGCCTACAATAGAATTATATGCAGTAGGCCTAAATATTAAAGTCTTTAGAAAACTAAGATATAAATATAAAAATTAAATTAAGCAATAGTTAATATACCCTACGGTATTTGGATAACAAATTGTGTATAAATGGATTTAACCCTTTAAAAATATACATTTAAACATAAATAGCCTATATATCAAAACCAGTCAATAGATTAATGTAATGTGGTAATTACTACTATAGCTCATCTTCTCAGAATGTTGTGCTTAGATAATCTTTCATTCTTAGCCTAAATTACAGAATGTGACCACATCCTAATCTGAAATGTTAAATCTGTTCCCCCTTGATAATTCCAAAATGTTACCGGTTTCATTTAGCACAAACTGAACTTTTAAAATATGAAATTTATATCGCTTTGGACAGTGAAAATTCACTAGCGTCTGGATCTAGGATTTCACATCTCAGATTCTCGTAAATAATATTTATTTACTATAAAATCAGGATCTAGCACCCAATTACTAAGGGTGTTATTATATTGTTTTCGTGGTTTCATTCAGAATTTGATGATATGAGCTGACAAAAATTAACAATATAGTGAAAATTGACATAATATTCTAATATAAAAACATAAAATCTAGCCTGATAGTCAACCACATGATAGTAAAATTTATGAATTAGCCTAATTACGTGGTTGACTATAGGCCTAAGGCTAAATTTTGTTTTTATTTTAGAATAATTAATAAATTAATGTCAGGATATTNATTTATGAATTAGCCTAATTACGTGGTTGACTATAGGCCTAAGGCTAAATTTTGTTTTTATTTTAGAATAATTAATAAATTAATGTCAGGATATTTGATTATTATGTCTATTTTCATTGCATTGTTAATTGTTGTCAGCTCATACTGTATCATCAAAATCTGAATGAAACCACGTAAACAATTATTATTTATGAGAATCTGAAATGTGAAATCCTTGATCCAGACGCAACCGACTTTTCACACTATCAAAATATTGAATTTTAGCGCACACTTCACACTACAAATTTTAGCCAGTAGGTTATTATTCCATTTAGAAAATATGAAATTGGTACTAATTTACCCTCCCAGAATACTTTGCATTCTTGCTACCTTAAATTTGGTCCAAATTGCAATCTCAAATAGGAACTTTTGTTCACTTCGTATTTGCAATTTATTTAATTTTGGCAATAAAAAAATAATCTGAGATTCGAGCAAATTAATTGGAATGTCTGAAGACATTTTTTCTTAGATTACTTTATTTAAAACAATTTTGTTTTCTGTAAACATGCATTACAAAATGATTTAATTATCGTTAACTTAGGCTACTGTAATTTTTATAAAATAAATTTTACCTTTTTCTTTGATGTTCGTAAGTTAACTGAATAAGTAAGTGTTAACTTTAATTCAGTATCGTAGAGTAGACTATTATTGAATTAAATATCTCCGCTTAAGGCCAGAACACTGAACTGAAAGTTAATAGTGTAAAATTAATAAGCTACTAATTTAAGCAGGTGATGGAAGAAAATTGACTAATTATATTGATGATTTGTCAAGGACAAATTTGTTCTGTCCGTATTTGCTCATCCTTTCTGTTTCCTTTGAAGCCCATAGAGTAAGAAATATACTCTATGGATAAGCTAAACAGTGAACACTGTTGTAGTGTATTATAGATCTATGGGCTATACCAACGAGCTAGAAAATATATTTTCTAGCTCGTTGGGTTATACAGTAACAGTAGGCTAATATTATTTGTTAATAGGACAGTTGTGATATTTTGATACCTGTAAGAAAGGAAAATTTATTTAAGAATACTGTTATATGTTGTTCAAATTTTATGATTATTGTACATTTTATTAAGAATTGTAAATAATTTAAATAAATTTATGTATTTTTATTTTGGGTTTATTGTTATTTATTAATATTATTACTAATGGTTATTATAATTATTATAATTATTATTATTGAAATCCACCTAAAGCTGCATTACTATATGGTGTTTTTGTATATTATTGTATTAATACAACTCCATAGTAATATTTGTTGCCTATATGTATAATTTTTCACCTATACTTTTTTTAATAGTTGATTAAAGGAAGATATCAACATTTATTTTGTAAGCAATCTTGTATGAGGTTGGACTTCACATTATTATTATCATTATCATCTTTATCATCATTATCTTTATCATCAGCATCTTTATCATTATATTTATCATCACCTTTATCATATCATCTTTATCATCATCTTTATCATTTTATCATCATATTTATCATTATCATCATTATATTCTTTATCTTTATAATCTTTATCATTATAATCTTTATCATAATCTTTATCAACATATTTTTTATCATCTTTATCATCATCTTTATTTTTATCATATATGTATCTATCATTTTTATCATCTTTATTTTTATCATATTTATCATCGTATGTATCTTTATCATATTTATAATCTTATTTATCATCATCTTTGTAAGCATCTTTATCAACTTTATAATAATCTTATCATATTTATCATCTTTATCATTTTTATCAATTTCATCTGTATCATCTTTATCATCTTTACTGTCATTATCATTTGTATCATCATCTTTATCATCTTTATCATCATATTTATCATCTTTATCACAGCTTTATCATAATCTATCAGCTTTATCAGCATTTTATCATCTTTATTATTAGCATCTTTATCGTCAGCTCAATCATTGTCATCATATTTATCATCAGCTTTATCATAATTTTTATCATTTTTATCATCATCATCTATCAGCTTTATCATCATTATATACATCATCATTGTCTTTATCATCTTTATCATTATCATCATTATCTTTGTCATCATCATCTTTATCATCTTAATCCTCACCATTATCACCTTAATCATCTTTATCATTTTAAACATCATCTTAATGATCATCATAATCATCTTTTTCATCATCTTTATCATTATCATCTTTTATAATCTTTATCATCTTTTTCATCATCATCTTTATCATTTTTATCATTATCTTTATAATCATGTTTGTCATCTTTATCATCTGTATATCATCATATTTTTCATCATCCTTATATTTATGTTTATCATCATCCTATATAATCATCTTTATCTTGATCATTTTTATCATCATCCTTATCATCTTTATCATCACTTTATAATCGTTATCAGAAGTCTTCTGTCTAGATTAATGCTATTAATTGGGTCTAGAATAGCATCTTTAATGAAGATCTAAAAATTGTAGTAAAAATCTAAATATTTTTGACTAAAGAGATAATTACTTTGAATCCTGTTATTTTCTGTAAGCTAATTCGAGAACATTAACAAGCTTTTAAATAGTCTATATTAATTCCCATCTTGTAAATTCATATAAATTCATTTGTGGAGATTATTTGCTTTCCCTAAATTATATTAGAATGTTAGATATGCTGTATTTATTATATGCAATCCATTATGATTTTTTTTTATCACCAGGATAGATACAGTAGGTATACATTCATTATTTTATGCAGTATGTACTGTATCTAAATGATTTTCTTCAATAGATTTCCCTTTAATAATAATAATTTAAAAAAGAACAAATATTTGCTTTTGGTTATATAAATTTTTGATTATGTAATCTGGATAAAAAAATGAATGCTTTGAAATTTTACTTATTTTCATTTACTGATTGGCTGATGATAATAATAATGTTAACCCTACACTTTTATGCAGTCGACTTGCCTTGGTCATAGATAAAGACCGTCCAAGTATCACAAATTTGAAATAACATTTTTTTTAGGCTATATACTATAATAGCCTATATAAATAAATGTACAGTATATGTATAATGTTATATTGTATATTATGCAATCTACATAATACAGTGTTTATACTGTATGTATATACTGTATGTTAAAATAAACTCACTGCTCCCAAAGATTAAATAGACATGCTCCACATATGGATATGATTTAGTGACAATGTTAACTTTCATGTCTCTGATTGTCACCACTATCAGAAAATGGTAAAGAGATCAACAAACAATAATATATATTTGTTGCCAGTCCCCCAGTTTCATTCTAAAGGACCAAGACAATCTATAGAAATCTTTTGGAATAGAAATGGAGGAGGAACTTGTGGTTGAAATGGGATGTGTTTATGCAGAACATTTCTGAACTAGTTGTGCAGATTTGTTAGATTCATTCTTCCTCATTTACATAAAATTAAAGGTTTTATGAGAAAAGAGCACTATAGCAAAAAACGTTATTTACTAATTTGGGTATTAGGCTAATAGTGTAAAGTTTGTATTTTATTGAGATATCAGTGATAAATAAGGAACTATACCAAAGAAACAAGTTTTTTTTTTTTAAGGAACAGACATCTGGAATTAGTCCTTTATTTATATAAATTAATGGATTTTTCTTTCGATTCAAAAATTATTAAACTTAACTTATACCATTGACTATTGGCCAACATTATACATCGACCTAATAATATTGGGTATAGATGGGAAGGGGGGGGGGGTCCTGGGTCAATGTATAATGTTGATAAATCCAAATTATTCATATGTAAAATGTTCATAACCAGAGGAGTGATTATTATCTAAACATTAGAGAAACTTCCAGTAAGTTAGAAGTTATGGCCTTATTGTCCCACAAGTTAACATATGATATACCATATTTATTAGTTATACAAGGAATAGAAATACTAGTTATAACAATAAAAGGAAGAAACCAGCTTGTATGGAATTATTCGCTCAAAGAATGTCCTAAAAGAAAATCTATACAAGGAAAAAAAATTCTGAAGATGTAATCAACGATATAAAGGAAATTAAAAATTAATATATACTTTTGCAAAAGCTAATACAGGTGAGAATCAAATTTATTTATCTGGAATAATAAATACAAATAAAAATAAAGAAAAACAGCAGCAATTAATAAATCAAAATAAAGACACTCATCAAAAAGGTAATGCTATGCACAGGGGTGTACAAATCTTCCAAAAGTTCAGGAGCCAGGCAAAAATTGTTAGGAGCCAGGTAAGAAGTGGCAAAAGAAAAAGAGGGGGGGGGGAGTGCACATGCTTGGTAAATTATTGATAAAGCAAGAAAAACAATTTGTAACATGTATTTAATTTTTAGATAAACTTTATTATACTGATGTTATTGGTAAAGGTCATTAAACATTAAAATTAATCAATTTTTTCTTTTTAATGTTTTTTTAATTTGATATTGATATTATAAAAAATTGTTGACGTCTACAAAATTTAAAAAATTGAACAGTAAACTGATACATCAAGTCATTGTCTCACTGCTCATCATTTATTTCAGGTAAATCAGTATGTAATTTGTTTATTTTCAAAAGACATATTTACTATGTATCCCAATAAAGTACCTGTATAGCAATTATCTCATGTCTTTTCACTTTGCTTCCCTTTTTAAAAAAACTATTAGCTTATTAATTTATTAAATAGCTCTTAAGCTGTTAGATTCATATAATAACATACCTGTATATAGACTTGTATTTGAACTTCAAATACAAGTCCTAGAACTCAGCTAGCAAGTACTGCAAGACTAGGAGGTAGGGAAACAGATCAGTTCACTAAATATCTTAAAGCCTCATGGCATTTTTTCTAAAATACACAAAGTATAAAAATATGCTGTCAACTTATAATATTATAAAAGTTTGACAATAAAAAGTAAAATAAATTGATAAAATTTAGCTCTTCGCTTGTTGTTTAATGGGCTCGCCCATTTTCTTCTTAGCTTGTCGTTTCAACCTTCAGTAGATGGGTCAACCCATCTGAAATTCAACCTAAATGCTGAATTTTATAAATTTATTTTCTTATATTTATTTTTTCTTGTCAAACCTCTCTCTCTCTCTCTCTATTGCATGGCAGAGTTGGCTGCTAGAGGGTGCGTCCACTGGTTGCAGATAGTAGAAAGTCCCCTAGATATGAGTGGAAGCTGTGAATATAAGGAATATGCAGTCACAGACAATCCATGTTGTTCCTTGTTGCCTTTCTAGGTTAGGTGTTGGATCACCAAAGGCTACGTCCACAGCTTAAAACTGTGGGACTCACCAACCTGTCTGACCAGGGTGGTGAATTATGGCCATTTCCCCCTAGATAATGCCATGATAGTATAAATAAATACATTGCCCTTATTCTATGAAAGCTTGATTGACCCCATTTAAGACAGCGATCAGGAGTGCATGATGGTGGAGGGGGCTAAGAAACCCCTAGATGAGTCTATGCTGTCATAAGATGCTGATCCTATGTACATATAATTGTTGAACTCTTTCAAGTGAAGCAAAGTTACAAGAGATAGAAGAATTGTGTAAAATCAAGTGGGACATTGTAGGACTAAGTGAGATTAGGCGCAAAGGTGAAGGACAAATAAACTCAAGAGTGGACATATCTTCTACTACTGAAGAAATACATCAGGACGCTTGAATGGTGTTGGATTTATTATCCACATGAGATTAAAGAATAGTATTGTAGAGATAGAAAGTGTGTCTGACAGAGCTGTCAAGCTTGTAATCAAG
>PXIH01S0013338.1:3422-13666 GCA_003024985.2 Euperipatoides rowelli
CAGGCGGGCTGCAATCAATGTCTTTATTTTAGATTGACAAAGGGCCGCACTAGATGACATATAGGGCCACATGTGGCCCCCGGGCCACGTGTTTGAGACCTCTGATCTAAAGGTACTTTTAAAGGTCTGTTATCAGGCAATACAAACATCCATGTCCAAAGCAGGATTCGAACCTGTAATAGTTGGATTTACAGCCGGCCTTGTTACTACTGGCCCACAAGATAGTTAATTGGCCTACAAAAATGCGAAATTAAAATTGAATTTATTTAAATTTTTCGATACAAAATAATTTATTTATAGATCTAAAAATGCATTAAAAAAGTATCCTTTATTATCTTCTGTAAAACTACTCCTCAAGCATTATAGATTAATTTCTCCATGCCATATGGCATACTAAAAAAAGTTTAAACAAATTCTAATGAATTTTTGTTATTTAGAATATTTCATTTCACACCTGAATTATCAATAAATGGAAATAAACTCAGCAATTCAACTTCATTTTTCTATTCCATCTAGTGGACACAGAATTGCAGATTTGTTGGTTAGGATTATTTGTTCATCTATTTCATTTAATGAATTCAACCAAAGAATCTTATAAAAAGTCAGGATCATCTGAAGTGACAATAAATAGCTGTATTTCTTTTTGAGTAAACACAGACTTCAAGGAACGCATTTGATTATTTTAAAATTGTATTTTTATTTATAAAACTATGTATTTAACATTCTAAACTGATAAAATAAGTTAAAAAAAGGAAAATTTTTAACTCATGCAAAATTATACTATTATTTATTAACAACACTAAACTGAATCGTTTAATAAATGTAATTTAGCTTTTTTATAATGTGACTAGTTTTTAATTGCCCGAGTTTCCTGGCTTCTATCATCTATTGCATCATTTACTAAACTATAATGAGAGAGTTATTAATCATGATTTCACAATTTATAATTAGCCTTTGTTTCATGATAGGTGAATTTCTGGCTTGGTTCTTTCTCAATTTTTCTTCTATTAAAGAAGTAATATAATAAATAGTTTAAATGAGATGCTAAATACTGTTTTCATTCTCATACAACCATTATTCCATTTGAAGCAAGACAGACATTTTTGTTCTCTGTGTGGGTCTGTTATGTGATTAACAGGGCATACTCACACATAGGCTGTTCTGTGGTGAGATAATTTTAAATTTTGTTCAGCCAGCTGGGAAGCCATTTCTTCAAAAAAAAAACATAATTATCGATATTTTTTTTGAGCGGGGAAGAATCGAGTGGTCTAGTTAAATTAAATTCAGTAAATTATGGCCATGGTTTCTTTTATAAGAATAAAGGAATGTTTGTTTTCATCAATTGTGTTTACAAAGGTTGACACACAAATTGATGTTTTGTTTTAAAATGCATTCTAAACCCATTTTTCAATTTTTATTTGTAATAAATAAATTACTTTTACAAATTCGTGCATTAAGTAAATTGCCACGATTGTTTCACATTAAATTGATGAATCAATATTTTATGTGGAAGTATACAGTATATTAGAGACCGACTTGTCAAAATTGGTTTATAGTACACCAATATTGTTGAAAAAACTTTTTTTTTATTAAAGAAAGACTCACTGCTTCCTCAAGTTTTTTATCGGCCTTTAGTTCTCTATAGATTTTCGCTGCTTTAATTCCAATAGTCCTCGTGGTTTAATTTAGAAAAATTTATGATATATCTATATATTAATATGTGAAGGGAAAATTTTGGATCCCATTTTAAGCATATTGGGTGCACGGAGGAGTGTGAGATTTGGCAGAGTTAAAGTTTATATGGAGAAGGAGTGCAATGAGCTAAAATGTATATATAAAATTAAAAAATTCATTGTTTTGAGTTGTGGCGTCTTTTTACAAAGGAGTGGCGGTTTTTTACAAAATAAATTAGCGTTGTGGCGGCTTTTGACAAAGGAATGGCGGCTAATTTTCTTATTGGTTGAATTTCGACCAACACTGGATTACTAGTATAGTTAATCGTGTCTCCAGTCCAAAAAATTGATAGGGTCTGCCTGTAAACGTATTACATTTTAGAGTGATTTATGCCATTCTTACTAGGTACTACCAAATATTAATTACAAATTTAAATTCTCGTTTATGCTAGGTGGATTTTTTTTTTTAATTATTCTTATTAAACAATATAGATGGTAAGGAAAGTAATCTGAGTTAATAATTATAAAGTTTTAGTCTATACATTATTTTTCCAGCACTGCTAATAAAAGCAATCAACAAAAATTTTTTTTTTTTGTGATTTTTTCCATTTTTTCAGAATTTTGTATCATGCATTTGTTTGAATAAGGATTTTTTTTTTGTATACTGAGTCCAATTATGAACTTTGATTTACTCAAAATTTGCTAAAAACTGATATCAAAGTAGTGTATGTTAATTCATATGGCCTAACACAGTGTTTTTCAACCACCGGTCCATGGAAAAATTTCACCGATCCACAGAAAAACATCAGTAAAAAAAAAAAAATCTTTATATCGCAGAATTATTACGGTATTATCATTGCTAGTTATTATTATTAAATGATGAGAGTAAGGATGTAATATTAAAGTAGATCAGTAAAAAAAATTAAAACTAAACAATTAACAATTTTACTTTATAAAGTCATATACAATGACTGACAAAGTTTTAATATCACTTATATAGGCTATAACTCTACCAACTGGGATTGTAATTACCGATTTTACTTTATAAAGTCATATACAATGACTGACAAAGTTTTAATATCACTTATATAGGCTATAACTCTACCAACTGGGATTGTAATTTTTTTATCGGCGCTAAGAACGTGATATCAGTTAAGTTTTCACGTTTAGAGACTATCATCATTGCCGTGCTGTTACTATTAAAAAATGAACGTGATTCATTGTTTCATATACAGTAATTACTGGTCCACATAAAATTATCCGTCAGTTCGGCCGGTCCGCGATGATAAAAAGCTTAGGAGTGCTTGTTTACATTTTTATTTGGTCTCAGAACTTTAATTTTAATCCGATCACCGTGTAAATTTGTATGTATCTAATTTGACCATACTCAGTCTGATTTTGAACTTTGATTTACTCAAAATGTGCTAAAAACTAATATCTAAGTAGCATGTATTTTGGTAAGGAGCTGTATTTTGTTGGAGACCAGGCTGCACATTTAATATTTTTTATCCAATTATTTCTATTTTTATATTCCTTAGGAAATTTGTGAAAGTGAAGATTCTTCTGATTTTGACTATTACTGCATCCCACAGCCACACACTTTATAGGCATTTTTCTCTGAGGAAGTAAAGAATATAAAAAATTGAAATTGGGATGTTTACCATGTTTTTACCAGACAAAATGGAGTCGTAATGTTACATCATTGGCTTGAACACAAAAATGTCAAAGAGAAATGAATGGGGACCAAAAAAAATGACTAAATTCACCAGTTTAAAATTAGAATAAAACTAAATAGTTCATAATTGAGAATTAAAAATTATACGTATCATTTTTTTTAAATCTGATTTTAAATATCTTAAGTTTTTTTTTTTTTAGTGAGGGTATACAGTACCTTTAATACAAGAATTCTTAAGCAGATATAAAATTAATTGTAAATCATTCTAAAAATTTAGTAAACATATTTATGCTTAAAATATAATATTCCATGACAGATAGTGGTTTCTGCGAGAGGTCTTACTTTCTGTGAAATTTTGCAGAATCACAGAAACGTGGAAAACCACAACCTTTACTAATGTATAATGAGATTTTATATTCCTTGTATATATTTAACTATAAGTCAAACAAATGAACAAGTGGAAGAATTTTACGAGGATGTTTATAATTTATATGATGAAAATAGGTCCGACTTCAAAATTAGTATGGATGATTTCAACAGCAAAGCAGGAGCATAGCCAAATGATTGTCACAATGCCAAAAATGATATATTTAGCAGAATGTTTGAATTTTGAGAGAATATATTTACTATAAATTAATTTTTCAAGAAACCAAATAAGAAATAGACTCAGAAAGGACCAAATGAAGTAAAGAATAAAAGTGATTACATACGTGTTAGCGAGAAGATTACAAAGCAAGACTCAACTGTTTCAACACAACTAGTAAAAGTTAAACAATTCTAAAAGCAATACTGGTGGCTATAAGGATTACATTTAAAAGGAGTGTCCAGTCTATTGATCCGGAGTGTCTTAAGAAACACATACATGATGCAATAACACCTAGAAACCAGTACCATAATACACAGGGAGTTGCCCATGGGGCCAAAAAAGGGTGATATTTTATGACAGGCTATAATGATAACTATTGTTTTTTTATTTCACTGGAAGAAATACTTTCCTCCAATTATAAATCAGAACCTTCGTATAAAGTACAATAAATCTAAAGGTTTAATTTATCACCGTTTACATTTTTGTTTTCTTGAATGAGGGAGGGAGCATGCCTCCCCCCCCCCCTCCCTCCCAGTGTATTGCTTTGCCTATAACCTACAATGTTGTTAAGATGGCCCTGTTGGAAACAGATACCGATCTTCAACAGAATATAGTGGAAGTAGCCTAATTCACAATTATAAAAAAAAAAAATCTTAGACAATGCAAAATACATTGCTGCCACAAGAGTTAACAAATGCTACTAATGTAAGAGATTAAGAATGTAATGAAAAATCAATGTGAAGTGAAACACAAGGAATAATTAAAGTCTAAACCTAAATATGTTAGCAAATGTAAAACATGTCATCAATAAAGAGGAAATAAAATTTTTCAACTGTGATTTGGTCAAGAAAATAATTGAGGATAACAAAATGTTGAAGAAGACTAAACACAAGACAGTACCATCATTAGAAACAGAGAATTTATTGTCCAAAGAAACAAATAGATTGAAATAATGTTGTTTGTTATATTTCATTCAGCCCCTTACCTTGTTAATGTGTCACTTAACCGGATTAAGAGATTACTGGTATTTTCAGAGTATAAAATATCTGTAAATGGCATGTCAGACACAACAATCTGAAACAAAGAATTATGAAGTATTAAATAACAATAGGCTCATTTTTATAAACCATCTTAGATCATCTGTATCACATATAGCATTCTTGTGAGAATTCACATGCTATGAAATATATACAGTACATTGGGGCATTTCATGTAGAAGTTAAAAACTTGGTCAAACACAGCATCGTGAGTATAAATCTATCAAGTAAATGAAATTAAAATCAGCCATAATAATAGCAGCAGTCACTATAAATCCCACAAATATAACTTTCTACCTTAACTACACTACACCTGAAAAAGATGTAGCTTGTCTTTCCTTTTACTACATGTTTTCACCATTGCCTTACATTCTATTTCTATAATAAATTATTTTGTTAACCAAGTTATTAATTTTTTTAAAAATTACAATCTATATTAATAGAAGAGGCTAGGCAATGCGTTCTCGGGAATAAGGAAAAATAAAATAGAGAAGATAATAAGAATAAGGATTCTAGTTTCAACATGTTTGATTATTTTCATTGTGAAATGGTTTCACAAGGAAAATAATAAAACATTTGATTTACGGTATATATGCAGATCCTCTCTGTTTACATAGATAGATTGTAAAAATAATCATTTTCAATTAATTATCAACTACGGTAGTACAAAAGACGTTAAATGGCCTAAGCCTTTTGGAAAAATTGACCGTACGGTGTCAGGAATAAATAAATTGTCAAAGGCAATGTCATGTGACACACCCTTTAATATTCTTATTTATAAGGATATCTTTTATATAAAAACATGATAAAGAAAGCTTTGTCACATAATGAGGTTTATGAACTAGTCTAAATTTTGGGAAGTGGTTAGTTGGTTGGTTTTAATTACAATTACAGGGGTGAGTATTTAAGAATTTCACCTCAATATATGCAGCTAGATTATAAGGTTAATACACATAATAGAGCTGTGATTCAAAGAGACAATGGACCAGCTCATCTTTGAAAATAAATGCACAAGGTTATTTTATCTCTATGAAATCTGTATATATTAAGAAAATAAAACTAAAGAATGGCTTTGTTTTAATTGTGGTTTACTCTGCAAAATACATTAAATGCAAATTTCAATCTATAGCTCTCAATCTATCTATCCCTCTCTCTATATAATATGTATCCCTCTATCTCTAACTCTCTCTCTTGCTCACTCTATTAATCTCACTGACTCTCTCAAAATCTTTCTCACTCACTCTAAGTCTCTCCATCTCTCACTCTGTCACTCCATATCTCTGTCTTCCATCTCTTTCTCACTCATTCTCTCCATCTGTCTCTCCATCTCTCTCACTCACTCAGTCTCTCCATCTCTCTCTCACACTATCTCCCCATCTCTCTATCTATCTACTGTATATGTGTATATGTACTGTATATATGTATACCTACACTACTACATTACAAAGCAGCTCTAATGAGTCGTCAGAATGAGTAGGCCATTTCTTGAGAAACTTTAATTTTTGCACGTCAATATTTATAATTGTTATATGGAATTCTGTTTTAAAAGTAATTTATATGGATAGTTTAATCATGGCGGTATGAAAAATTAGCACTTTTCTTATTAAATGAGAACAAGTTTCACTTTGTGAGCCATTTAATATGAACGACTACCATGAATGACCAACGTTCTTTATTTTGGAATAATTGAGCATTCATCATAAAAAGGCACTTGGCCTAGTGTTGTGGATAAGTTGTAAAATTATTTTTAGAAGGAAACTATATTTGAATAAATAAATATTGTTATAAGTGAAACCTGCAATGAATTCAATTTGATAGTTTTTTGTTTTGTTTTGTTGTTTTGCTTCCTTAAAATTCATATACAGTGGCTTGGAAAGATTTATGTTTTGATAAATAAGATAGCACTTAAAATTCTTAAAAGTAGCCATAAGCCTTGGTGGATAAATTAGCAAAAGATCTTTAAAAAAAAATCTACATTTGCCTTTTTTTTTAATTGATGAGGTGACATTTGAAATAATTTAAACACAATTTGCATAATACAACTCGTATAAATATAACTTATTTTATAATTTTGGTGGTACTGCATGTACTTCGTTAGTAGCCTACTCACTGAGAAATATGCAGCCCCTCTACCTGTTTTTGTAAAAATTAAAATGTATAATACTGGTGGCCTCCTAATTTTTTAATAACTGAATATAGTTTTCTTACTGGTCCTATATAGGCCTATATACATTTTGTTCTTATGCAGTGTATAGCCTATTTACAGCATATACTGCTATTGTATAGGCCTACATTATATAAAACCATTGAAAATTGGGAAAAATTCTCTCACTGATAGTCTCATCATACTTCCATCAGATGGGAGTGAATGATTGGGAGATGTTGTACAAATTTACACCCACTAATGTAATTGCAGTCAAGTTATTTTAAACATCATAATTACCCATTATAATACTGTTTTTTTTTATTTAATCACAGTGCACACACTCATACTTTTGCTGTGGGTTACTCAAATTTACTGAGGGCTACTACTTTGCCATTTCTAGTAGCCCACTGGGCTACAGATGAAAAATATAAAAGTCAAGCAATAGATACACATGCACAGTTTAAATTCTATACAATTAGAGATAACTTACCCTTAAAAGATCATCAACACTTTCCTGATCCTGCAAAAACAAACAAACAAACAAATAAATATTATGATGCAAATACAATATCTCTATATAATAAGTTTTCTATTTTAATATTTATGTTAATTAAAATAGATAAAGTAAACATGACATTGCCATCTCATCTTAGCCTCTAGACCAGTGAGTCCCAATCTGTGGTTGATAGCTTTATTATGGAGCAATAATAATAATAGTAGAGAAACCATCCATATGTGGTTCCATATGGATGGTTCCTCTACTATTTGACATGCTATGACACTTCTTGATCATTTGATATGGTGTGAGCCATATCTTTGTTTCATTATTTATTAATTTTATTTAATTGGTGGCACTCGAATAGATTTAATTTCGTTCAAGTGGTACTTGGATTCAAAAAAATTGGGAACTATGGCTATGGACGTAAGACATTTTTGTTGTAAATTATTTATAGTACTTTATATATTAAGTTCCAATTAGCACTTGAAAAAAGTGCTAAATATTACTGAAATTCAGACTCAGCGATTCAAAACTCAAAGTAGGTGATTGCAAAGTATAACTATTTTATAAGTTTGGCATGTATGCACAAAATTTGGTGATTTAAGCTTTAAATGAACATACATCATGTTAAAAAAAAGTTTTCGATGAATAAATTATAAGTATTAATCCTCTAATAAAATAAATAGTTTTATTATTAAATTATAATGAGCCAACCATGTTTCTAGTGACAATCCCATTTTAAAAGTAGAGTCCCGGTGTCCCCAGAGAATGCGTTGTGACATGATATTGTCCCGTTTTTCAAAAATTAGCATATTTTCACAGTACTAATTTAACTATTTTTTAGAATTAATTTAGCCATTAGACAAACAAACAAAAATTATACAGTATAAATCTAAAACGACACATTCACATACATGGAAAAATAATGCAATTGTCCATATGAATTGGTAATAATTTCTTGCTGAATTACTCTAATTTCTCACAAAATTACTGTGCATGTGAAATGCTAGCATTAAACTTGCACATTGCACAGGAACATTCGTTGAGTGCGTTCAATAGACTTTAAAAGTACAATCACTTCGATAAAGAGAATTTGTAGATTTTTGTAAAATTAACAATTCTCGAGAAATTCAAACTTTTTTTTTATTAAAATTATTATTAGATTATTTGATTATTATTAATAAAGACATAAAGAAGTAGGCTATTTTTAATTATGTTAACCAATATCATTATTATACTGTATCTTGTTATTTCCAACTATTTTCATTTTTCACATATTCATGCACCAAATATTTTGTTGTTCTCCCCCCCCCCCATTAATAATCAAGTGATTGTCTTGTTTAATAATTTTAAATTTATGGGTTCCTACCATAGTCCAGTGACATTTTTTCAATAATTACAGTTGACAATGTATGTCTGTCTTTTAATTGTGTGTACCTGACTGCAGAAGTCAACACGATCTTAGGGAAATATATCCGTTTTTTACACAATGAACAATCATTACATAGAAGTATGAACATTTAGTTATTGATAAAAAGGTAAATCTATGTTCAGCGCAGCAAAAATTTAAAAATAAATATCATCTCAGCCCATTCCTTTACTTGATTTTATTTTAACATAATACAGTATATAACAACATATTTTTATAAGCTATTATTAAACTTTCAAATAAAGCATTTACATAAATTAATGTATTATTTTTTTTTATTTTTTTAATTTCATAAAAATCTATAAATATCATTCAAGTTTTAATAAAATTAAAACAGTTAAAAAAATTCAAAGAAATCACTTAATCTTTAAATTTGATCTGGCTTGTACTGTCATTTTTTTTAAAAGTAAGAAATGGTTTTTGTTTTTAGTTTAAAAATGCTACAGGATTAAAATGAAAAAGTTACGTCTATCTATAGATATCAATAAATGAAATATTTTTTCTTTCTTATTTTTCTAAGCATAGAGACTTTTATGCATAATTCGAAAATTCAAATTATCTTCAGGGATGTATTTAATTTCCATTTAATTATTTTTCAAATTTGCTTACATTTAATGACTATTTTATCACTTCTATTATTGTTTTTTTATTATTATTATTATTCCTCTCTAAAAGAACTTAATCATGACAGAAAATAAATTTCTTAATCATGACAGAAAATAAATTTTTTAATCATGACAGAAAATAAATTTCTATCAGATTATATTTTCAAGACTTTCACAAATTGGAATAATTATTACGGAGGGAATACTTATCACAAGATATTCTGTGTAGATTTTTATTTTTCCATTATGTGCAAAAACATTGAAATTTGCAAGCCTCTAGTAGATGTTTTCTAAGTACTAGGCCATATTTTTAATAGTAATCTAGATATGTTATTCTAATACTTTAATGAAAAGCCCGTTGAGAGTGGAAATACAACGGGCCCTAGCTAAAACTAAAATTTATACATACAGTATGTCTGAAGCAGAATAATAATACTTCTAAATAATAATAAGACAATGATGGCAATAATTTGTTCACCAACCCCCATATTATCCCCCTCCCCCACAACTAACCTTCTCTCCTCCTCTCCCTTGTTCCAGAATCATATCTAAATGCTGAAAGATTTCCCCCAGAATTAAGAAACTAACAGCACT
>PXIH01S0013370.1:1217-12038 GCA_003024985.2 Euperipatoides rowelli
TTTTTTTTTATGCATTTTAAATTATTTTTTCCAGTGGAATTTTTTTTATAGTAATTATCTTTGAAAATCAATAATAAAAAAAAAATCTGTTACATTTGACCTTTAAAAATGTCATATAGATGAATTTATTTATTATTCTATAAGTTTGTGTGTACCTTATTGCTTAATTTTTCAATCCTCATAAAAGACAAAAACATAGGAAAGGATAAACCAACAANTTTTACTTTACATTATAATATTATACTGCAATGTTAATATTGAATTTATTTCTAGCTTTGATGGGTTTTATTTTTTTTGCACATTATATATTGATGGTTGTCAAAATGTTAAATGCAAAGAGAAAAATCATACACCTACAGTAAATACTGTATAGCGTAGAATATTATTCTAAGAAAGAAAATGTAAAAAAGCATTTTGGATTAAATAAGTGGTTTCTTTTTTATCCGATTCTATTAAGTTTCTGTATCAATTCTGTTCTACCCGTCTTGTATTAATAAAAAATAAAAATATCAGTTATTTGTATATTCAATATAATTTTGCGTTATATTTAGTGCACAAACTGTAATTTAAGAATTAGCCTAAATGGCAAAACTAACATTACATGCAGTACCATATTAGAAACCCATAAGAAAGCATCATCTTCATAATTCATTACAAGTTTTATAATTAGATTAATAACTTATTGATAATTTATGAGAGTGTTCAATTTACTTGAAATTATTATTTTGAGTAAATAAAACACAGTTTAGTAAGCACTGCACCAAAATGATAAAAATACAACAAAAAGACAAGCGAAATACATTAATAAAATACATATTCTCACTATACAACTGTAAAGCTTGCAATCGGTTTTGCCCAAAGTCATGTGACAATGAGTTATTTTATTGCTGCTTCACACCTCAACGTGAAAGCTATAATGACATTCTCAACTTTCACTTGTTTAATATGAAATAATGATGTGCTTCTGTAGTGGACTATGGATGACGGCGCTCCTTTGTTCAGTAAATTCCCTTTGCATTTCTTTAGTTTATGGCATTACTAAACCAATCAGTCAAGTCATTTCTGCAAACTTGGCAGCGAAATTTACTATAGGTTATTTTGGCATTCATTTTTCTTACTCAATTTGTAATAAAATTAAGCAATTTTAAAAAAATTGGGATGGTCACTAAAATGAAAAAGGACATCAATCAAATAAGTGTGAGCTTTATTTGAATCTAGGCCAGCGATGTATTTAATGCAAGATTTAACTAATTAAAATTTATGTTAAGAATAATTTTATCTTATACAGTTGACAAACAATATGTGTAAAATTATTTGAATCATTTATAATATTACATAAGCTTATCTTTGCTCCAACATTATAAATAATTTGCCAAATCCATATTTTTTTGTTAAAAGCAGTTGAGAATTTGCGAATTTTCATCTACATTGCTTTATAGATTGTAATATAGCAAATTGGATGGGTGGGGAAGGATGAGCGGTTTAATTTGGCCAGAACACTATATACTTTATTTAAGTAATTGTGTGATGTGCATAAATGTGAAATTTGTAACTGATATATTGAAGTTTGTTGATCGTATCAATACAGATTTTTTTACAGATATTTGAAATAGAGGTCTTGCTGAGCTTGCCAATTATAATATTAATGTTTGTAACTTTTAATCAAGTTTCTATTACATTTGTTGTTATTATCAGACATCATTTTGCACTCATTGCAAAATATGTATCTTTATTAACAACACAAAAAAAGTGCAAGCAAGTTTTTTTCTGATAAACAACTAGGCTGCTAGTCAAATAAGGTGGATTTTAACAACTACCGGTACATAAACAAATTATGAATTTAAAGCTAAAGAAGAGGAAAACCTAAAGACAAATTAAGCTTTTTTTTTAATAATAGCTCTATATATATCACTATTGCTTGCAAATATGCATCTTGATTTTTTCAGTAAATGTTTCACTGGTTGGAAGAGCAATTAGAAGCCATGAAAAAGTATTTCAATTTTTTTTATCTATTATGATAATGTGTGTAGACTCACATATCAAACCATCCAGGGATGCATTTATAACAGTAATTTTCAAAGGCCATAAAAATGAGGGCCTATCAGATTTACAGTAGATGAAAAATGAGGCAATACCAAATTGCGAACATATGTTAAATGTTTTGATATGTCTGTACTTCTGCCAGTGTCAGTTTACTATTTACACGTTGCTTTCATTATTACTTCTTGGTCTTGAATATCAAGCTTCCTGTCAGAGGTCGTTCTAGAAT
The DNA here is from genome assembly GCA_003024985.2 of Euperipatoides rowelli. Taxonomy (NCBI): domain Eukaryota; kingdom Metazoa; phylum Onychophora; class Udeonychophora; order Euonychophora; family Peripatopsidae; genus Euperipatoides; species Euperipatoides rowelli. The sequence continues at coordinate 3,487 of PXIH01S0013370.1, forward strand.
TTTTTTAAAGGGGTTTAAAAACCTCCTAGCCTAAAATCAGAGTTTTTTTTTTTTAATTTTAAGGAGTGAAGTTAAGTAGCATCATTGCTTTTAACAATAATACATCTTGGTCAAAACTAAAAAAATCAACACTATATGTTAGCCAAACATCCTAATTGAGCACCCGGGACTGGAAAGTCAGGCAGGGCCTGCTACCGCTCATTTGTATTTTTGTTAAGCTTTTTTTTTTTTGGCTGTTGGAACACTTTGTTAGGAGATGACAAGGCTACTTTTTATTTTTTTGTAAAGATTTTTTTTTTTTTTTTGCTGTCAAATAAGATGTCATAACTATGCAGTATCTTATGTAGTTTGGTCATCCAAGGCCTCCCTCCCCTCCCTGTCCTGGGCCCATAGCATCCCTTTGTAGGGGGCCTGCTGTATATTCAAAGTATTAAAAAATAATAATATAAATTTTTGTTAAATATTAAAGGTTATTTCAATTGTTATATAATCTTTAAAAATTAAATATTTTTACATGCTATAAATACTTGTAATTTGATCTTAAAATAAAAATTTGTTTATTTTCTCTAAAATAAGTAGTCGTCTTTTAACAAAAAAAAATATATTTAACTTTGTTTACTCATATTTTTAACAAAGAGCTGGAAAAACATGTGATATTTGGTATTGTGGAGTTTATTTGTATTTACATATTAAACCAACTCGACAAAAGTTAGGAAAGACTTAGTCTTATTACAAATATATAGTACAATGAAAATACAATGATTTATAAAATCAATCAAAAACAAAACAATAACAAACAAACAAAATATACAGTGTAACTTTTAAAATTAAGATTAAAAAATATGGACATATTGCATAGCCTACCAGTAGCCTACATGAGTTTAAAAATACATATCAAAATTCGAAAATATAACTTTTATATAAAATACGATTATCTACTTTCGATCTATGAATTTTTTAATTTTACATTTTTTAAACTACTTAAATCAAGAGGTACTAAACAAACAAAATATATTATGCCTAGAATTTTTTTTTTCAGATTTATTAAGACATTTTTATTGCACTTCTAGTTATGTCGTAACAGCTTCAATAAAATTTTAAATTAAATATAATTAAAAATTACCCATATTTTATTAAAGTGTCGAAGCTGTAAAATAAATTACCAATAACTTTGTAAATATTGTCTACGTTAGAGCTAAATCACGATTGTTTGTTTTTTTCCCTGGGATTGGGATGGATTATTGGATTTGGATTATTGGATTTAAAACATGTCTGCTACTGCTCTGTTTTTATATTTTAATTATAAATAAATAGTGAAGGAGGGGGGGGGGGAGGGGAATAGAAGTTATTCAAGATTTTATTCAAAACTCTTAACTTTTACTTTTTATACATTTTATGTTGAATCATTAAAAATAAGTAGTAGTATTATGTTTTGCAAAATTCTTCGGTGTGTGTTTTCTTTTTCTTTTTCATTTCTTGCGTTATATCGAGTGATTAGGCTATATTTTGTTCTAAGTGCTTAGTCTTCCTTCTCCCCAAAAGACACTGCATTGTTGTGTCATGTGTATTCTATTGAGTTATTTAAGAATCGTAATTGAAGTGAATTAGACTCAATCTCTAAAGAATTTAATTACAAATTAAAATGGTTGTAGTTTATATCTATTTTAATCTCTCATTTGGCCTTTCCTTTCTTTCTTTCTTTTTTTTTTGATGCGTGCAAATACGCATCTGACATTTTTCGGTGGGTTTTCCAATTGTTTTAAAAGCATGAAATATGTGTCAATGTGTTAGCGCGTTCCCTGCTTCCAGTAATGATATCAGGAAATATGGAAAGGTGATAAGCAGTGTATACTGATATGTATAGTATATGCTTCTTGTATATATTTGGAATTGCTAAAACACAATTATGTATCTTCATAATTAGCTTCAAAGTTTTTTGTTTCTTTGAACATCTATTGGGAAATTTATGATTGCTCCGTGACAACTGCATGCTTGTGTAGAATGTTTTCAATTATATATGCACATATCTGGTCAATTACCTAGACCTTTAGTTGATAGCATTATCCCTAAAAAAAACTATCAAATACTGATATAAAACTAAATAGTCTGAAAACTTAACAAGTCCATATTTTATATTCACTGTTATACACTACTTGTCCAGTGGAATAACGAAACTTTAGAACTATCCTCTATTTTTCCCAACTACTTCTAAGTTGTTGTTTTTTTTTTTTTTTTTGACAACTGTGTATGCATCTAAATGTTTTAGTGAATTGCTATCTCAATTTGTTGGTTTATTGGAAAAGGACTTCACAAGCAGATAATGCTTTCACAAACAAGGGCCAAAAATTATGGAATGCCCTTCCATATACTGTGAGAAACTCTAGACTTAGTTGATTTAAGTTAAATTATAAATGTTTAAAATGATAAATATATAAATCTATACCATATACTGTAACTGTCCCATTTTAAACATTATAAAGTTTATAATTATTATAAGTATTGGATCAATTATTCCCATTGTAAATATTGCTAAAAACATTCATCAAATATCTCAAATTCTTCCATTTCTTTTTCTTGCTAATAATTTTTCTTCTATTCTTTCTCTTTTCTCATATAATTCCTAATTTCACTTTACTATATTTGTATTTTTATTTTAATATAGCCTACTACAAAGGAGCAGTAAAAGTATTGTCAATCTTTCCATAAAAGCTGCTAATTGAAAAGCCTAACATTTTATAGCTCTAAAGTTTAAATAAAAATAACTGAAATTTGAATTTAAAAAAAAAAGCAATTTACATATTATAATGAAAGACAATAATATTATTGCTGAATCTTAAGATAATTTATAAGATAAAATTACTACAAAAATAAATATTAAGTAATACAAATTTTAATGAAAAAACATTGATAAGTAAAAAAAAATTTAAATTCCATTCATGAAATGATTAATTCTATTTTCTGGACATATAGTGACATCTAGTGGGTAGAAAATGAAATATATTTCAATAAACTTTTAAAACACCATCAAAAATTAATTTTAATTGTAATCAAGTCGGTTAAACTAAAGCTTAATAAAAACATAATGTAGGCTAAATTCTATAACTATATGCTTCTCTGCAGGCCAAGTAAATTTACAACCGAGATTTATAATACTAGCAGTCTAACATTTGAAAATAAGGATGTCTACACATTAAATTTAAAAATATTTTAATATCTAATTGTAAAAATTTATTTTACAAATTTGCCTGATGTTATTTATTCTTTAATTTATATAAATGTTTACAATTTTCTTGAATTCTTAATTGAGTAGTTTTGCAGCAACTGGCAAGCTAAAATGAAAACAAATTAAATTATCTGCTATTCAATGCAAAGCTTTACTATCTCTATCCTTACATTGCATTTTTAAATGGCATTACAAAATAGCCAGAATTGCATGTCAAGCAAAAATAATAAATGAATGATTAATTAATCTTCAATAATTTTAAGAGTCCAATCGATAGTAAATGTCACTATTCTGACTGACAAGTTCTTTTAGTTGTATGCAATTTCTGAATTTTCCATATTTTTAAAAATAATAATGATGAATCAGATCATGCTCGGTAGCTTTGAGTTGAATATTCAATTATTTTTTTCCCCAGTTACAGTTTTTGAGCTTCTGCACTTCGAAAAAAAATATATGCCTGAGTTGGACTGTAATCTTGAGTCGCCTGAACCATCATCCTAGGAAAACCAAAATTCACAAACATTTTTTTAAAAAAATGTCTTAACGACAATTTTTTCAGTTGAAATCAATAAATATTTTCACCACCAAATTTCTCAAGATACTCAATTTCATATTTGTATTTCAATATGGTTATAAATCTGAGTAACAAAATTTCTTTAAATAACGCTTAAATAAATTTAATCGATTATTAATTATTATTTGGTTGTAGTACTGGCTTTTAAATATAATAAAAATAGTTCTCGATTTACATTAATTTAATTTACATGTTTTTGGAATAATGCAAATTTAAAATTACACCCATTTTTCTTTTTTATGCGGTCCTTTATTTTGAATAACATGGTTTACAAATCTAGGCAAATGTTGGCAGAATTGTGTATAATATATTGTTCTATTTTTTTATGCAAAGATTATAGCCTAGTGCAAGAGGTTTTAATTAATTTTTGTTCTTTATACTTTTCAGTTTAAATGAAAAAAAAAAAGCCCTACTTATTATTTGAATATTAAAAACAATGGAAAGCTTACCACATAATTTTTTTTTCTAATAAAGTGTTTTTTTTTTTTTTTAGGCCTTAAGAAATTCCACCAGAATTGGATGTTATAAAACTTATGTGTGTCTGCTAATTAATCAAGTAAACAAACTGAGTAGTTTTCATAACAACCTTCTTATTAAACATTCATTAAAGATTAGACCTAATTAAAAGCACATATTTGAACTATAATAACAAAGTAAAATTACATTTTGGTAACAAATTTGCTTCAAAAAGCACCAGCAGCTGACTACTCTCTATTCCTCAACCAATCATAAATAAGCCAAATTTCAAAACAAGTTTTCTTCATCACCAACATCTTCCTATTTCATTTTGAAAGATTATTAATAAAGAATTGGTATTTATAAAATTTTAACAAATTTACATAAAAGTTTTACTTGAAGCAAAAGAGAAATATGTTAAACTAGTTAAACCCAGGAAGAACATCTGTGCCCCTAAGACGTTATTTTGTTACCCAACTATTAAAAAGTATAACATTTTTTTAAAAAGAAATTCCCATTTAAATATTGATTCTCTTTTAGTTCCAATTTCTACTGAGATTAAAAAAAGATTCAAAGTTTTATCAAAAGATGTCTCTTTAGCATTTTTTTTTGTGCCACATACAATAAGGATTTGGTGTACATACAAGACCTTTAAAAAATTAATGACAATTTAACTGTGCATCAAAATGTTCAGGTCAGGTGTCATTTAAAAAGAGGTATTCAAAATGTTTTATAGATGGCACTCTGGTCATGTGCATGTGACAAGAGGTATCACCTGGTGGCATAAACACAAGTCATACATAATCACTCATTAGTCATGAATTCTCAAGATAAGGCTGTGTGTTGAATGCAGGGCCATAGCCAGGGGGGGGATGTGGGGGTTGAAACCCCCCCCCCCCCCCGAAATATTTTTTATTTGTATTTTTTTTATTATATATACAATATATACCGTGTATATCTATATACATATATACTGTATATATCAATATCCCCCCCCGAAAAAAATTTCTGGCTACGGCACTGGTTGAATGGTTAATTGAAACCAAATTGATTACGATACCATGGTTACACGTAAGTTCAGAACTCAATATAACAGATGACCATGGTCAAGACATCCTAGTCACGCTGGTATGAAAAGTTTATGTCCACTGAATACCGCTTAGAGATTTATGTCAACTATTAGTGCACGCTGAATGTAGGTGATTTCAGTATACCAGGAAAATTTTAAATTCTGCTCAATCTTATTCTTCCGAGATTAGAATTGTAATTGTTTAATAAATTTCCTGTGTGAGTCAAAGTTGTAAACATCGTTTATGTATATCCTGTATAGTAAAATTCAAAACCTAATAGAACGTCACTTTTTCATTATGAGGGGGAAATAATGAAGATAAAGACTACAGAACCTATAATTAATAAAATGCCCACAAAAATAATATGGCAATAATGAAATTTCAGTAATTCTAAACAAAATAACATATTAGAAATAAAGAATACCAATAACTTCTTTATACATATAATGCTACTAGGTTCAAACTTGTCTGTTAATTTATTTAAGTTTGTTTATAAATATAAAAAATAGTAAGATATGACCAAACTGTTAGGCATATTAGCATTTAAAAAATATAATATTGGGATATTTAATAACATAATATGGCCCATTATTTTATTAATTCTTTACGGGAATATTATTTGTAAGATAGATAATTAATGTAATGTGTCTTGGGTTCAAACTTCTTTGGTAATTTAACCTTATCTATAAATATAAAAAATAGATCAATGATCAAACAGTTATAATTTTAAAAATATATTGTGATAATCTCATTTGCGAAATTGTGAGGGCCAGTGTGGTATATACTGTATATGTGATTGTTTTCTGATTTTTTTAAAAGAATTATTCAATGTCTGTTATGACTTTATTCTAAAATGAAAGCAGGGTTTTTTTTAATCATTTCCCCTATCTTTTTACATTTTAATATTATTTCCTATGGAAAAAAATATCTTGATTTGTGCAAATTTCAATTACTCATTGATTTACAAAAACACAACCCCCCCCCCCCCCCCCCATTAAAATGACCAATACCTGTGTATTATTTTACGAAAGTGTTACAATAACACATACCTTTATGTAATCAAATGTCTTTTTTTTTTAAAAAAAATAGTTGCTTAAAGGTTAATTAAATTTACTCAAAAACAAAATTGTTTCATTCACCATCTAAAATAATGGGTAAAATTGTTTTGTCTTAAATCTATCATTGTGAAAGGAAATATGCCAAAAATTTTATCAAAAAAAAATGGAGGGCGCAATACTACCCAATAATTTTTTGTAGGCTCCACCATCCACCCAAGACATACGACAAAAAAAAATGAATGCCCTTCTTTTGGATATTAAATATACAGTAGTAAATTTTATATCAAAATATTTTAAAATTGAAGTAGCCTAATATGTTTTTTTTTTATTAATTCTGTTGAGATAGTAAGCTTTTTTTTAATAATAAATCCACTAGGTGTTAAAATATAATATATTATAATTTATAAATTACGAACATCATGAGCTCATAAAGAACCTGGTAAAACATTGAATATTTTTATGATTATCTCTGTCTATGCTGAAACATTACAGACAATATTGCAATATTTATACTTATTCTAGCAAAAAAATAATTATGTTGTACATAGCAATAATCATAAAATAAACTTATTTATTAAATTCACTGTTTTTATTTATTTTAAAATATAGCCTATCAAAGTTAATGTAGCCCAAGAAGTCAAATTTGATTAAACCGACTAAACTAATCTGAATTTAGTCTTCAAAGTTCATAAAAGCAACGGATTCAAATTTTAAAATGCTCTAAAATGCAGTTAATCAGAATTAAATTTTATAGTTTTATTTGAGAGAAAATTAGCCCTTCTATGATATCCACAAACCATGAACACAGGTATCCATAATACAATAGATGGGGTTTTTTTCTTCTTTTTTTTTTTCAATGTAATTTGGCTTTAAAAATAATAGTTTAACTTCAAAAATAGTACACTAGGTGACAGCAGCATACAGTTCACGTTGAGATTTAAAAAAAAAAGTATAAATTTACTTTATTACACAATACAGTATTGCAATCCACTTGGATTTCAAGGTACTGAGCGATTTGAAAAATATTATTTAAAACTTTTTTTTTTTCAAAATAGTTTTATTTTTTTTAAATACAAATTGATATTTTAAAAACTCAATTCAATCCCTAAATTATATATACTGTATATTTTTAAACAAAGTAATAATAAATAGCCTACTATTCTCAGAATGGTTTTGTTATATTTCTAATTTTTATCTCTTAAAATTATTTTTCTATGAAACAAAATATATTTTAATCTAATTTAAAGTTAGGATTTTATTGATTAACAAATGATGGCAAATATTTTTCAATAGTTAAGAATTTGAGTGGCAACACTAAGGATAGTATTTAAAGCAATACAGTATATTGTATTTGTAACAGAATTCATAGTGCATGATACTTTGCATGTTAAGCATTTGATTGCTGCAAATAACATTATTTTTATTGGAATATTTTTAAAAAATCCTTGGTCAGATTCCGTTATCTGCCCACCAACATAATTACGGTTAGGAGTCGTGCCAAACTAAAACATAGCAGCTTGTGGAATTAGTATTTTTTCTCAACAATTTTAGTATATTTTCTTTACAGTCCTAACCTTACCGTAACCCTGAAACCTAGCATAATCTAGAGGTGAAATAATCTTTTGCTGAGCACCGATCAAGATAATTTCAACTTAGTGGAAGTCGGGGCAAAACAGCACATCGAGGTAAAACCGTGCATCAACTATTTCATATTAGGTGATATAATTAATAAATATATCTAGTACTCCCTTGTTCTGGTTGCAATATGTACCAATAATTGATATAAACAATCTTGAAATATTTTTTTATAAGTGTGACAGAGTGGAAGAAAAATCAAATATTTCTTGTTATTTTTTGGATTAAGAAAATACGAGAATTAGTTAATTTTTTTTTTAAATAATTTTTAGTCAAATAACGGTAGTGTTTAGATAATGTTTTCATGTATAGTTTACTTCATTAAGATAAAAGGTTTGTCTGATACGTATAAATTAATATTCGAAACATGAACGGGGGTAAAACCGTGTTTCACGAATGGGGGATATAATACCGTGGTCTAACCCTATTATTATGGTAATTATTATTGTTATCTATATATTAATACGTAAAGAGAAAACTTTGGATCCCTTTTTAAGCATATTGCGTGCACGGAGGAGTGTGAGATTTGGCAGAGT
>PXIH01S0013373.1:8055-18223 GCA_003024985.2 Euperipatoides rowelli
AATATAACAAATTGATTAATTAAACAAGCATTTTTTTACTAAAATACACATAAATCAATAAAGTTGAAATAGGCATTGATAAACCACTTTAAGACGTTGGGGAAACATGTTAGAACAAGTTAAAGGATGGAAAAGTACGGGCTGGTAATTGGTCTAAGCCAATCACATGGGGGTACCTTACTGTATAAAAGCCCCATGAAATAATTCAAAGTCACTATCTTCCCAAGAACCAACGAGAAGTCCTCAACATTATTTCCACTGGAGTAGAAGCCCTCAACGTTATTTTCCACCAGAGTAGAAGCCCTCAAAATTATGTCTACCGGAGTAGAAGCCCTCAACGTTATGCCCACCGGAGAAAAGGACACCATACTGAGTGAAGATAGAGCGGACTATTAGGAGCATTGGTGCGGGCAGAGATGTCAAGTGGAGAGATGCCGAGTGATGAGATGGAGACCTTAGTGAGCCAAGAGATAGACGGACTTCTAGTGACATTGATGCGGGCGGAGATCACCGATCTTGAGCAGTAGTGTCAAACTGATTGATATTTCTCGCTACCAGAGAGAAATTGAACCTAAAACACCAATTAGATGTCAAGAAAAAAGAACTTGGTAGCCTACATATAAAATATTTTTTTCTAAGTGTTTTATTTTATTAGACCTTAATCACCTTATATATTCATTATTTTTTTCTAAGTCTTTTATTAGTTGTTAGATATTCATTTCTTTTTTTGTTTCATTTATTTATAGAAAATTGCAAGCCTTTTATACCACAACCTGAAGTGATTACTGTACTGTATTGCATTATGATATATACAGTACAGTACATTGCATGCACTGCATGCAAGATAGAACTTATAAACCTGAAAGCCATTGTTATTCTCAAAAGTAGTCTTTTTAGTAGTTTTGTACAGGAAAGACCCCTTTCCTAAGCAGTCCTAAATAAATTATAGTTCTCACTACACTGTCTGGTTCCTGTTCTTAGAATATTTCATTTGGCGACGAAATAAACATTAAGTCTTGGGGTTTTTTTTTGTTTTTAAAAAAGAGGAAATGGATTCGAAAATCGAACCATTCGATCCATTAAGGATTAACTGGTCGAGATATGTAGAAAGAGTCAAGTTTTTCCTCGAAGCCCACAATGTTAAGGAAGAAGCCAGGAAGGCCAAATGCTGTCTTAACGATCATGGAGGATTTCGCTTTTAATCTCCTGTGTGACCTGTTAGTCCAGACTCACCATCTACTAGCAGTCTAGCCTTGATTCTATCAACCTTAGAAGGCCATTTCTTGCCTAAACCGTTAGGTATCGAAAGATTTAAATTTCGTAAAAGACTACTTTTAATAATAACATTGGCTTTCAGGCTAAGTTCTATCGTGCATGGCAGTGCATGCAATGTACTGTAATGTATATATAATACAGTACAGTTTACTCCTTCTTTTACTTGAAACCCAGACGGTCCAGTGGTCACCTAGGTCTGGACGAATACCGGAGGGTGTGGGCGACCGGGAAGTCTAAGGTCATTGGTAGAGTGGTTTGTTTGTTTGGAGTCTGGCTCAACTTGTTGGTGTGTAGTGTTTGCAGGTGCGACCAGGCCGTGAGGGGTGGACTAGGCGGGGGAATTGGTGGCATGGGTGTAGCTGATCAGCATGTCTCTTCCCTTCCTTACCAATTTGAAAAATGATTCAGAAAGAGACAGGGCTTATGATTTTTTTATTTTCCCCGATTTCCCATTTCTGGGCATATTTGCTTAGATGGTAGGATCTGGCTAAGACGCTCTGGCCGATGGTGAACTTGCCCTTGAAGCAGGCTATAGGCAAGGGGGTAGGGTTTTTTTATCCTTTGTAACCGGTCTCGTAAAGTCCGACCAAGGAGCATCTCGGCCTGTAATTGTCCAAGGGTTATGTGTAGGGTGCACCGATACTTGAACAAGAGTTCATTTAGCCTGATTTGCAGGGGGACTTTGGGGTCCTTTTCCACCTTGAGGAGTAAATTTTTGAAAGTGTCNACAAATTTCTCGGCTTGACCATTTGATGCNGGGTGGTAGGGTGGGCTTTTCGTATGCAGAATTCCCCGGTTCCTGCAGAATTGTTCAAAGATGGCAGAGGTAAACTGTGTCCNNTTGTCAGAGACCAGATGTTCGGGGTATCCAAAACTGGTGAAAGTTTTGTCTAGTTCGGTCATGATCGAGTTGGAATCTATACCAGATAGTACTGTAACCTCTGTCCATTTCGAGAAGGCATCAACTAGAATGAGGATCATTTTGTCCAGGAAGGGTCCCATGAGGTCAAGGTGTACCCTTTGTCAGACCTCCCCCGGGTCTGATCCAATGATGTATTGGAGTCTTAGATGGGTTTCTCGCTTGTAGTTGGCAGGTTTTGCAAGAGGAGACTTTCAGTTCAATATCTCGGTCTATCTTTGGCCACCAGTAGGTAGAACGAGCTAGTAGCTTTATTTTTACGACTCCAAAGTGTCCCTGGTGCAGTTCTTTTAAGATATGAGGGCGAATGGCAGTAGGGATGACAACTCTAAGGCACAAAGGAGGCAACCTTCATGCAAGGAGAGTTGCTCTTCCTTAAGTTTGTAAGGTGTAGTACTTTTTTCTTTGCTCTGCTTCTGAGCCATTCACTTTTGGCGAATGTACAAATTTTCGACAACTCAGGATCCATAGCAGTTTCCCTGGCGATGTCTTGGACCACCCAGGGGAAGTTTTCAAGAAGATGTACGACTAGTATGTCATCTGGTAGTTCTTCTGAAGAGAAGGTGTCAGGTAGTGGCAGTCTAGATAATGCATTAGCATTGATGTTGTCCTTAGAGGGCTTATAGCAAATCTCAAAATCATATGCCGCGAGAATGACGGCCCATCTTTGAAGACTGGCGGCAATATCCAGGATCTCTTTAGTGGCGTGGAATATTCTTGTTAATGGTTGTGATCCATGAATAAGGTAAATTTCCTGCCAAAAAGGAACTTGTGGAACTTTTTTACACCAAAAACAATGACGAGGGCTTCTTTATCTAGTTGACTATAATTTTGCTCTGTTTTTGATAANGTGCGGGAGNNGAACATGATNGGTNTTTCTGAGCCGTCGGAGAATTTATGGNATAGGATAGCAGCGATGCCCCAAGGGNNNGCATCTNTAGCAAGAATGATGGGGAGCTTGGGATTGTAGTGTGTTAAAATTTCATTAGAAGTAACAGCCAATTTGATTTGAAGAAATTGATGCGGGCTTCCTTGCTCAATGACCATTTAGTATTTTTACATAAAAGATTGTTCAGTACAGCGGTTTTGGTGGCTAAATCTGGTATAAACTTTCTATAATAGCCTACCAAACCCAAAAATGAGCGTAATTGATCCGAATTCTTTGGCTCTGGGGCCAAGGTGATGACCTTGACTTTAGCAGGAGAGGGCTGTATCCCTAATGCTAACATTTGACGACATCAGTACGAAAGTATAACAATTCATCACTGACTTAAAAATATCGTCAGTGCAATTCATACGGAAAATTGTATTATTTTTCCAAGTATGTGAATTTGTGATGTATATATTTTTTGGTTTGTTTAATGGCTAAATTAATTCTAAAAAATAATAAAATAAATAAATAATTAAAATTGATACTTCAAATAGCTAAAATAATCTATTCTTTGAAAAACGGAACATTATCAAGTCCCAAGGCATTCTCTGGGGACACCGGTACTGTATCTTTGAAAACGGGACTGTCCCAAGTAAAACGGGATGAATAGGATCCCTATGCTAAGCCATAAGCATAAGGGGCTTAAAATTAAATGTAAACGTTATTAAAAATGCTACCCCATAAGTTAGAAAAAAACTTTGAAAATATAAATATCTTAGAAAAAATAAAACTATCTTAGAAAAATAAAACTATCTTAGAAAAATTAAACTATCTTAGAAAATAAAACTTACTTTTTTTCTATCGTGAATTCTACAGTAAGCAGGTGGATTAATTCTAGCTCTCTTGATAGCAGCAGGCTGGATCAGGAATGATGAATGAATTTCTTTAGTTATTTCTCGGTCTATTTATATGGTATAGTACCCCCATGTGATCGACTTAGACCAATCAGCGGCCCGTACTTTTCCTGCCTTAACTTGTTCTAACATGTACCCCCAACATGTTTTAACATGATGGCGTATGACGTATGCTAATTACACCTGACTTCAAACCCTATACTTATAGTAAGTGAGGGTCATGTGATAAGATGGCCACCATTTTGTCCGCCATTTTAAATAAATTAAAATTTAAAAAAAAAAAATTTTTGAAAAAAAAAAGACCGCCATTTTGGCCGCCATCTTAGCCGCCATTTTGAATAAATTAATTTTTTTTTCAGAAATATTTTCCATGTTTTTGCGCATGCGCAATCCAAGATGGCCACCGTCCGCCATTTTGAATAAATTTAAAAAAAAATAATTTTCGAAAAATATTTTCTATTAAAGTTAAAGAACTAAATTTATTTCCAAAAATATTTTCTAAGTTATTTTTTTTTGTTCCCCTCTAAATAAGAATCATTATTTAATTTTTTTTCTTTATAAATAAATACAAATTGTATGTTGCAAATAAAAGATTTAATATTTGAAATTTCTGTTGTGATCATTTTTTAATATGATTAGGTTTTCAATATTTATTTTTCAAATCTTTTTTATTTCAATGCATGATGGGAGGTGGGCTAGAACCTAAGACAATAGAACTGGAACAGGAACCGGAAATCGGCCATCTTGTGCCGGTTAATCCAGAGTGGGAGGGGCATCTAACGGAATAACCGGATATGGAAGTCAGCCATCTTGGATTTTTGCAATGTATCATGGGAAAATGGGCTAGAACCTAAGACAATAGAACAGGAACCGGAAGTCTGAAATTAGCTCACTTCCGGTCTTAAAATGGCCCTAGACCTGTATAAAATAGGAACCGGAAGTTGACCATCTGGATTTTGCAATGCATTGTGGGACATATAATACCCATAATGCATCATAATATAGCATCAGATGACTCACTTCCGGTTAAAATGCCCTAAACCTATAAGAAATAGGAACCGTAAGTTGGCCATCTTGGATTTTCTACCACAGGAACCGGAAGTCACGTGACCGGTACAGGAAGTGGCCAAACAGGAAAACGGAAGTGGGCCAGAACGAACATTTCTTATCTACTATGGTTTAGTGAGGGATAGTACCTTTCATATGGACACAGGGTTGAGACATGGTTTAGTGATGGATAGTTAGGATCATTCAAATGGACATAGTTGAGACATAGTTTAGTGATTGATAGTACAATTCATATGGACACTTTATCCGTGGTTTAGTGATGGATAAAACCTTTCAAATAGCCATCAGCATCACAGCAACCTGAGACACTATCTTGATACTGGTCGAGTCTTGGTTGGGTCATATTCAGCAATCATGTGAAAACTTTCCTGGCTCAACCATGTTTCATCAATGTTAAATTGATTCTCATGAGATCTTTACTCTTCACAAGATAGAATCATCATTTCTGTTTAACAGAATAAAAGGGAAAAAGCAACTTGATTTTTTTTAATTTAAAAATTGTTTTCAAACGTAACACATATAATTTAACTTTACCCATAATGTTCATTTAACATATAAAAATTATATTGCAGGGCTTGATGCTTATCATGGCAATGGTGGCAAATGCCATCATACAGTATCTTTAAAAATGCCACCCAAGATGCACAAGCAGTGGCAAATATTTGCCATCCATTTTTTTATGGTCACAAGTTTAAACCACCTAATTAGCAAGTGACATTTAACCATATTCCCCTTGTTTTCCCATAAATAGTAATAAAATATTTAAAAACACGTTTAGAATATTCACGCAATTTTAGTATTATATATCTCATGTTTTAATACAAGTATGGTAGTTAAATATAAATCTTTGCGAACAATCAAAAGAGTTGCCACTCATTCCTGGAAGTTGCCACCCATAGGCCTTTTAGGGAGGCAACTTGTTACCGCCCATTAAAAAAATGAATGTCGAATCGTGTATTGTATAATTGTAAATTGTAATAACTGCAGCTTCAATGCATTGCTAATTTGCTACATTTATACGTGTGCTGTGTAGTAATGTCTTAACGTGTACTTTTGAGATTTTCATTGGAGAAGAATATATTATTGTTATGTCCTTAAAGACTAAGAAAATCAACTAGTGGGTTCAAAACTTAAAAAACAAGAATAGGCTACCATTTAATAATCCAGAGAAATGGGGATAATTTACAAACTAACTGGGAAAACGTTCTAAATATATTGTAGGCCTAATTATTAATTATACAAAACTCTGGAGCATTTTACTCAAACTCAAATCTACTGTAGTTATCTATTTAAAAATGTATTTAAAAGACACTACAATAATAAAGTAACTTTTGGTCAGTTAATTTCAAATGAAAAGTTAATTTTACCAAGATTATTATTAAATTTAAAAATACTATAAAATGGATAAAATGTTTTCATTTCACTATTATCGTACCGTATTTCAAACATCTTTAGGAATGAAAAAAACTAATAGAAAATTTTAACTAAAAAAATGATATAGCCTACTTTATATAAAAACAAAAATAAATTTACAAATAAAATAATCCGAGTCATTTTCTGACATAAAGAAGGCTCGGCTATGTTATTAGTAGACATAAAAGAAAGTTTCTGTACTACCGCCATGATGCATGTAGCAACTTTCTGGTTCCGGATCAATAGGAAGTAGACGTGTTATAGGGATAGGATATTGATCATCACATTAGTATAGAACATCATTCTTGATTAGTCGCAAGACCTATTTGCCCGGGATGACATCATATTAGGGCACATTGTGGTCCGAAAACTTACTTGAAGTCATAGGAAAGCAATCCCAAACAAAAGTCATACAAATTGCCAAAGTCAATCAGGAAATTGACACTATTATTTTGATTGATGCTTGACTACTGGGTGCTGCTGCATATTTGCACTGGAAGTAGTCAGAAATTTCCAAACATTTATGACAAATAAAATTTGGGGGCTGGCATACTAAAGGGCTCAGAGATTCCTTAAAAGGCCAACAGACCAAAATAAATTATGTACAGAGTACCCAAGCTAATTCAAGTAGGTCCAACAATTGCCAAAGAAGTTACAGCCATTTCCAAATTTGATAAAAATATTAAAATAAAAATGAGGTAGTCCGAGTCAAACCAATGTTTAACAAACATATTTTCAAAGGATATCAAGCATGCCAAATATTCTAGTCAATTTCCTAAAATTCCGAGCAGACATTTTAGGCACTATCTGATTGACTAAAAAATATTTTACGCAAAAAAATTGAAGACCACATCCTAACTGCTCTACACATTTGCAGTTTGAAAAAAAATTATTGAAGAGGAGGTATGAAGTCGTTCATGACTAGAATGCCTCACTTCACCAACAAAAATGAAGTGGAACCGAGTACAACAAAATTTAACAAAGAAGCTAGTAAGTTACGTAGATTTCTGAGGCGATTTGAGTTCAACAGCCCTAATACTGAATCGATAAGATGAGTAAGTACAGAGAAAAACATCATTTCCAGTTCTAAAAGCTAACAAATTTACAGTACAACTCATTTTGGTTATAAATACAGTATATGCCATATTTTTTTCCAAAGAGAAATATCAATTTGTTCACTTTCACAAGTGACATTATTTCCGGAACTGCTGATCCGATTGACTTAGGATTTTGACTATTGGATTGAGATTGCCATTGGCAATATATGTAGGCATTAAATTTTGTTTTTTTTCTATTCCACTTTGTTTTTCTTAGAGTGACTCTTTGGGGCCACATTTCCAGTTCTTAATGACTTTTACATCTTCAATGATAGGGTATTTGAAATGCACATAAAATAAATTAACTGGGACAAGGGATAAAACGAATATTCGGTTAGTATTTGGCTTAGTTTCATAGTACTGTATTCAGTATTTGGCAGTTTTATGATCTGTATTCGGCCAAATATTAGTCATCTCCCTGAATATATTAAACAAGTTGGGAAGGGAGTTTTTCCTTAAATAAATGTTAGAAAATAAGGTGAGGTCCTGTAGTATTTTAGAAAATCAAATTTCATTAGCATCTTTTTATGGATGCACCGGCAGGGAAGCACGCTAGCATTTTACGGGATTCAGGGAAAGTAAGGTTTGTTATTATACAGTTTAAAAAAAGAGAAAAATAATCTGAATTATTATATTGTGCCCTGAAATTTACAAATTCATTACAAAACTGTCAAGACCAGGCCTCGATAAATCCACTCGCCTACTAGCCTGTGGCTAGTTGAAATATTTCCCTGGCTAGTGGAAAATTTACATCCAAAATAACAACTTGCCTTTTCTTGAAACCAACTATTAACTTATGCTATTATTTTTATAATTAACTTAGATGGAAGGCAGAATTAATTTATAATTTATTCAGAATCATTTATTCAAACCTTCATAAGTAGGCCTAATGACAAATTTGCCATTAGATTACACAAAAATGATCATTATAGTGTCAAAAAAATGCTCCCCTTTCCCACTGTTTTTGTCATTGGACCCCTGGTCGTCATTCTCTCTGGCTAGTAGAACATTTAGCTGGCTGGTAGCAATTATCTGGATTTGTCTACCCCTGGTCAAGACTCTTTTTTTTTATTATTATTATCTTCAACTAATTATTTTGACTATAATAATCTATTCACTAATATTATTTTAAGAGAACTTCTAAGCAGCAGCGTCACACTTGTTCATTCTTGATTGCTTCAAGAATATGGCCTTCTTATGGTGTGGGGAGAAAGAAAAATTTTCTCTCCCCTATGGCATTGCTTAAAATCGAACATCTTTAAAGGTTGTCATTAGTTTGTTTTGACTAATAAAATAAATAGGCTAGATATTCGGTCGAATATTTGGTATTTGACCTTTGTTAATGGCCTAATATTCGGTATTCGGTCAAAATGAATATTCCTTTCATCCCTAACTGGGACTGCAGAATAAAATACAAACAATAAATTCAAAGCGAAAACTATTTGAATGATTATATTACTGAAAATTACTACATGTGGCGCTGTGCACAGGGATGCCAACAAAACCTTTGTGGACTTAAGATATTATATTAAGGATGCTTCTACTGATATAGGCTGGGACAAGAACAAATTAACATTTTACAAAGTAACCCTGATTTTGGATCAAAGATGCAGTTAATGATTTCCAACTGGTTTTTTTTTCTTTTTCTGGATATACTGTACTATATACCGTAAAATGTTGTGGAAGGGCACATCACCAAATAAGAGTACCACCCCTATTTTTCGGCCAAAATTAGGTAACGTATGCCTCACCAAACAAGAGCGCCATTACCACACAAACTTTATAACTCTGAATGAAATTCAAGGTGTGCCATGCATCTGTGCCCCTCCCCAAAGTTTTTAACCTCATCTAAAGTTTAGGATAGTGTTAAAATGTAACAAAATAAGAGCACCTTTTTTTGAAAAATGTGCAGTTTTTTAAAGAATTCTGATTTTAACCAAACAAGTGCGACTAGGCAGTTTGCAGTGCATTGTGGTAAATCTAAAGTTGACAAGTATGGCACTGAATAAGGGTTCCACCCCCTTTCCCCCAAAACAAATGATAAGTGTGTATACGTATTAGATCAGCATTCTACAGTACTGTTTTTGGAAGAACATATTATTTAGAACAGATTGCCTTGAGGCTGCAGAGATTGCTGTAACAATTATAGTAAAATTTCTCTAAACCCAATATTTGGGAAGACATGCCCAGTCAGATTAGAAATATATTCCGATTTGAGAATTGAAAAAAAAAACTTTATAAGTTATAGTCTAATTATTTTTTTTTAGTTAATTTTCTGAATTTTTTAGTAAACTTTCTAACTTAAAAAAAAAATTCAGTATTTTAATAAAAATTTAACAAAAATTTACAGTATTTTAGAAGGACCTAGGATTGTACCAGAGGAAATTTAAGTGCTGTATAAAAAAAGGGGGAGGGGGAGGATTGCAATAAAAAGAATGATATAATTTGATTACAGCAGTGTTAGAAAATTAGTCTGCCCGGCAGTCCGGGGCTGTTAAATTTTACTGGAGGGCAAGTATCTTTTAGCTAATTCAAGCCCAGCAGGGCTACCTAATTATTTCTAAAATTACACCACATATTCCCATATTTTAACTTATTTATGTTTAAATAA
>PXIH01S0013375.1:0-10062 GCA_003024985.2 Euperipatoides rowelli
TTTTTGATTGAATTTTTTTTAAAAATAATTAAAGATTTGAAATTATTTTGTATTTGGTTTTCGATTGAAAATAAATTGCACTGAATTTAGCTAAATAACAAAAAATCTTATTAAGCTAGTGTTTAAAATTCACCCCCCCCCCCTTTTTGATTGTTAGAATAATTTTGTTTGGACATTTTTTTGCATTTATAATGTTCATTTTAAATAAAATTATAAAGTAGTATTTGAAATACATATGAATGTTGTTGTTTTTTAAACAAAAATTGAGTTTAGTTTATTATTTTGTTTTCGGTTTAATTTTTCCGATCCAGTTTGATTTTCCTCATCCTATCATCCTCCCTTATCAAACACTATTGGAAACTTGATTTAGTCTATCAAACATAAAGTACAGTCATTTTTCACTAAAAAAAAGTAGTAAAGCATTATCTAAATATGAAAAAATACGCTAATATGTAAATTTTATTTTAAACTCACTTCATGTCCTAGAGATGACATAGAATGTAAAGACTCGTACAAAGGATTATTATCACCGGGAATAGTGTACAACATAGCTGCATCTCTTTGAACTGAAATAAAATAATTTAAAACAATACATCAATTAAGTTTTTTTTTTTTTTTTTAATAATAATTTGATTTTAAAAAACAGAATATATTCTTGTATTATTAAGATCAAATTAAAAAATAAAATCCAGACAATTTTTCAAATGTTTCTATAAACATTTATACATAGGGATTGGATATTTTAAATCACATTTAATTTTTGATTATATTGAAAACATAAACAAAAAAAAAAATTGATGATCTAAATTAATTTGTTGTGTGCTAGAGCAGTAATGCACAATCTGGAGGTCGTCAAAATATCAAGAAAAACTCCCTTACAAAAAGTGACATTCTTTTTTTTTAAAGATAGTAATCGGGTAATTTTCTTCTATTTCATTTATTAAGAACCGATATCAACTTGTCTAATATATTAAAAAAAAAATATTAAAATAAATAATAAGTGATAATATTTGTCAGCATAAAAAAAAAACAAGAATTCCTATTAAAATAAATAGGTGGAGGATCCCAAAAATTTATCATTTTAAAGGTAATTGGAATTACAACAATTAGCACTGCTTTATTAGAGGGAGAATTATAAAATACAAATTGTTTGGAGAAATGAATGTTATTAAAAAACAGGTATTTTATTTTAAGACTTTAGAAATTTTTTTCCAACTTTTTTAAAAAAAATGTACAATCTTTCCATTAATATTTATACAATTAGGCTACAATAGAATCAATAAAATACAGACTGTAAAAGCAAATAGTAAACTAAATAATAAAATATTTTGTCGAAATAAACTTTTATATCAGATCAGGTTTTTGCTATATCGTCCGTTCCAACACTTATTACTGTATGTCTGTATATATACAGCACATACAATATATACTGTATACTGTAGCCTAAGGGATTTTGCGGTGAAGTCAAGACCGGCGCCCTTGGTGAATTACCTTTTGCCCGCCTTATCAAGAAATCGACACACCAACACATTCGAAATTACAAAATAGTAATATACTTACATTATTTACAGTATGTAAAAAAAAAAAAAAGTTACTAAGTAATATTTATTGCCACTAAATAATATTACGTTATTTATAGTATTAGAGATGTAATAATCTTAATATATAAAAGACAAAATTTGTATGTATGTTTATATCCAATAATTCTAACCAACTTCTACAAGTATTAGAAAGCGGATATTTGGTATGATGATAGTTTAGGCACTCATACTGACCAGAAAAATCTGAAAACGCCAAATTTAGTTACGGTTGATTTTTAATTAATTAAAAACTCTTAAAATGACTAAGGCGCCTCTGGTGATAAAAGTATGCAACTTTTACAAAGGAAACGTATTGGAAGCTTTTTGTCATTTTACCGTGTTTGAAAAATCTTTAAAATTTTTAACTTCAAAGTAATTTTTAAGGGGGAAAAAAATGGGNGGGGGGGGGGGATGCCATGGCAATGGCGGGTAATGGACACCCGGGCAACGCGCTGGGGAGATGTTATAAAATGGCCGGGCAACTACGGGGAATGGACCACTGAGCAACAGGACAGGGTTAAATTAAGGGAGGGAGATTGGAATTAAGGGAGGGTGGCGGTAATGGACACCCGGACAATGCCGGGTGGATGTTCTAAAATGGCCGGGCAATGACGGAGAATGGACCACCGGGCAACGGGACAGCCTGAATTAAAGAAGGGAGATTGGGATTAAGGGCGGCTGGCATTAAAGAGGAGAGTAGGTTTAAGGGAGGGTGATATTAAGGGAGGGAGGGTAGGCTACGGGAGGGAAATGTTCTTTTATGGCCGGGCAATGGACACCCGGGCAACGCTGGAGGGGGAGATGTTCTAAAATGGCTGGGCAACGCCGGGTAATTATGCTAGTCTTTTATAAAGTGCAATTTAAAAAATATTTTGTGGTGACATCCCCCAGATTCTGACACCCTAGGCGGCTTACTAGTTCGTCTATATGGTCGTGCCAGCCCTGGGTGAGGCAATATATTTTCTCAATTGTCAAAATGATCCTAAATGAAATATTAGATAGCCTATAGAGTGAGGCACACACAAAAAAATAAAAATTTCTACAATCATTCTACTTAAAAACTGAGCTTTAATAAATTGTTACAAGGAAAATATATCAATTTCATTTTTTAAAAAATATGACCTCTAAACCCTTCCACTTGGCTAGCATTTTCTTTGAGTAATCAAAGTGGCTACTTGTTTATCAACACCGGTACATCAGCTGCTAAAGACAATTACAGTAGGCCTACTTGTCAAAACGGCTCTTAGAAAACTAAAGTTGACGGCCAGGGATATTGCGATCTCACCTATTTAAATTGAAGTAGTGCTTTACAAATTCAAGGATTTTATTTATTTCCTGTCAAGTACTGCATCTTTGAAGTTTATTAAAAAGTGTACAAGCCTATATGCATCTTCATGGTACTTGATTGCCACCAAGATTACATTTTTTTTTCACTAAGTCCATTTTAGGACTCCCAAATCCTCATAAATAGAAATCTAATTGTTTATTTAAGGTATGACTGTGTTTTGTTTAGTTTGAATGTGTTTTCTAATAAGTTTTAAATGTTAGGCCTATTTGTAATACTTTTTCTAGTACTTAGTAAATTACGAGATTCTAGGCTGCAAGCCTTAAATAAAATACGTTGAACCAAAATACGCGCCATATAACGTCACTGCGATCAAATTCCACCAAGCGACATAAAACCGAGTTACGTTTTCTCTAGTATGTTTCATGCAAAAAAAAAAAAAATGTGAGTTTATATCCTACAAGTCAAGTTTCGCTTCAGACCTAGTGTACTTTTTTTTTAAAAATAACTTAGTAAAAATACTAAAAAGTAACCACTTTTAAAACTTTTTGCACAGTTTTTAAGCTAAATGATTATATTTTTAGAAAATTAAAAAAAAAACTTTCAATTTTTTTTTTTTTTGCGATTTTGACAAAAAAAAAAAAAAATCTAAATAGAGGACTCGTTGCGTTGTACTGTGTGAAAATTTCCCAATTTCCCCAGTCTACACATCTCTCTTCTCCCTCCCAATAAAAACACTTCGATAGCAATGGAATTTTTTGAGCTTACCATATACCTTTTTTTCTACAAAAACAGTTGTATCTTGGACTATTGATATATTGCTAAATTAAATTTTACAAATAGTCAAGAAAATTTAATTAAACTCCCCAACTAATATCACTTTATTTTTATTTTACCATCTGAACATGCAATCAAGTGATGGTTTGATTACACAATTTTTATACACTCACATCCTTTTCTTGTCCTGAAATACTTTTAAAAATACACAAAAGAAAAAATTAAAAAAAAAAAAAGATTATTACCTTGTTCTTTAATATCATTAATAAACATACTACACTCTTCAGGAGGTTTCCATTCAGGATTAGTTAACTGTAAATAATTAACAGATAGAAAAACAGATTACATTGAGGTTTTAAACATTTAATTTCAAATATTTTAAAACATCTTATTTATCGACAAATCTAGCAAGCAGTATAACAATATGCTTTTGCACCCTTTATTAAAAAAAATAAGTGATAGATAGCATGAAATCATATCTTGTAGGCTGCCTTTTGTGATTGGACTGGCTGGAGGGTGAATTAATTAACGATGTAAATCAATTTTAAAATAAAACAAAAATTAATATTTTGGCTTTACAGCTTTACATTCATTAAATTAAAGCTACAATCAACCCAATCATTAAAATTTCACCTCTACGCCCTTATTCCAATCATCAAAATAATTAGAAGTATTTTTAGTAGTTGTAAAATTTATTTACCTGTTCTCCCCTTCTATTGTTTAATTAAATAATTGTTATAGAACTCGTACAGTATACTATATCAAATCCAAAAATATTGTAGGAACTACTGTATATAGCCTAATATTTTCCGTTGGTTAAAAATATTGCTTCCAGTCTTCTATACTGGAAAAAGTTTCCTATTCTGGTCTGAATTATATTATTTAAAATTTTTTTTATCTATGGAAATTTTTATTTTAATAATTTATTCAGAAAAATCTTATACTAAAATATAGTACAACCAAAGAAAGTCATACAAAAAGTTTATAAAACCAATAAAATATATAATGCAAATATCTATTGCAATGGTTAACCATAGATTATTTTACTAATTTCAATCAAAATTTTATATAAAACTGTAATATAATTAAAATTGAGAGATGCTCTTGAATGATGACACGTCAGTTTATCGATTTTCAAATTAAAAAGTATAATAATATTAAATACAGTATGTCGTCTCGCCATACATTGACAGAACCATGAATACTTCACAATATATCAGAGCTGTTTTATACAACCCTATTCTCAATGGTTATGCCACTGTCTGTAATGCTATACTAAGAATTATTCAAGATTTTTATGCTTCTGCATTAAGGAATTCGGGAATCCTATTGTGATCCATATTTTAAAAAAAAAAACAAGTGTTTTCTGTATATTTACAATACTTACAATAAAATGCATTAGTGATAATTCAACTTTCCCATCTTCTCCTTGCTCATATTGACTTGCTTCAGTTTTAACATTATCTTGCCACTTTAAAAAAAAAATGCAAAATAAAATTTCTAAAAAAAATAATTCAAAAATTAATTTTAATTACTGTCGATATATTAAAAATGGGGTATCAAAACCAGTGCCAAAAGCTAGAGAAACAAGTGCATTTTCTTCAAATGCTAATATGCAAAGCCTGTCAAAATTATTTTACTTCCCCCCCCCCCATGACAGATCAGCAGAGGTATAGAGAATTGGACAATATCTATAAACAATGTGTGTTCATATATATATAATCCAACTTTTTAACATAAGCCCTAACCTACTTATCCTCTACATCAGGGGTTCCCAACCTTTTTGCACCCTAGAGCACATTCTAAAATACCAGTAGAGTGGCAAGCACTATTTCGATAAATTTTACGTAGCTTAGGTCAACTATTTCCGGAATGACGAAAATAGATGTGCAGATGTTAAAAATGCAGTATATTGACGATTATATAACGTGCTCATTAGTGTTTTATGATCATCTCAATTTGGCCGTCCTCATGCATTGCACTCAAGTTTGTCCACATTAACTTGGCACAAAACGTAGAATACAAGAAAACTGACGCCTAAAATTGGTTGCCTAACCACTCACAATCTAAATCAATGGGATCCGGGCACTACCAAGTTAATGCAGACAAGCTTTTGTTTTGTGGCCGAACAGCGGTGGGCACATGCAAATTGGTTGACAGCCGCCATAGTGCCCGCAGGCACTGGATTGGGAACCCCTGCTTTACATTATCCCTTTTTGTCTATGCATTTGTTGAAAATTAGAAATTATATCAGTAAAAATTTAATAATACCAGATAATACACTATCACTTTCTTAAATTACAGGCAAGTTATTTAATCTTTATTAGATAGCAACACTACAACACAGAGTTCATTTGAGCCCAGCTTAGTTAGAAGGTGGGGGGAGGGGCTGAAATGGCTGTAGCCTGGTCCCATGTCCAATAGGGGTTCCCTGGGCCTCTAAAGCTATAGCTATAACAATTTTTTAATAAAAAAGAAATCTAAATAAAATAAAAGCTATCTAAAATCATGTGTTATAAGAATAATATAAACAATGATTTACCCAATATGTACTGCACATCACTTTAAGGCTGTATTTATATTTGCGGTATATCACTAATTGCAAATCAGAAAGGACAAACTCAAAATTAGAGGTGGTGCTATAATCTTTGTAGAACCAAAAGTTCATTTCCAAGATATCTTCTTCGAGACATATCTTGGGAGGAAGCAGTAAGGGTTAATGGTGACTCACCTGAGATCACCAGCCCTGGTCACTTAATGTCTTAACTAGGCTCTGATCATCTGCATATACCGTATATCATCAAATATCAATATTACATCCCTTCCTCACACTAATTTTTCTGGTTATAAAAAAAAATCATTATCATAAGTATCATGTTTTTAATTTGTCTAGATTTCTATAATAAATCCATATTCTCTTCTTCTCTCTAAACTATTAGCTCATTAATAAAAATAAATTCGACAAATATGGTATTTTCCAATGTATCACAGATATTGGAAAAGCACTATAAATTTTTGTCAATAGTGCATTGGGGAAGTATTGTATATCAAGAGTTGGCATAAATAGTCACATGGCAAGTTAAACTTGTGTGTGTAGAAATACTGAATTTAAAATCTAATCTATTTACGTGAAGGGAAAACTTTGAATCCCTTTTTAAGCATGTTTGCGCACACGGAGTGTGATATTCGGCAGAGTAAGTTTATATGGAGAGGGAGTGCAATAGCTAAAATTTATATAATAAAATTAAAACATTCATTGTTTAACGTTGTGGCGGCTTTTTACAAAGGAAATTTTCTTATTGGTCGAATTTCGTGGCTTTTTACAAAGGAAATTTTCTTATTGGTCGAATTTCGTGGCTTTTTACAATGGAAATTTTCTTATTGGTTGAATTTCGACCAACACTGGATTACTAGTATTTTATAAATAGTCTAATTACAGAGCCCTTATATTAAAAAAATTTTAACAAGAAAACCTAATATTAACTGAATAAAAAGAATCTTCAATAAAGATCAAATAGAAATGGTAGTAAAGGGTGTGACTGATTGAACAAATTATTAGATTATACACACACTAAAGCAAAAAAGTGATGCATTTACTTGTGGCTGACCAGTGACCAGCCCGATTGTGATTTTGATATTTGGTTACACACGGCTCATTTTTTCTATTACCTGTGGATTTCCATGTTTTCTAAGATCCATTTGAGCAAAAGAACAAACGTCACCAACTCCTTGCACATCAACTGTGAAATTTCTAAAGAAGTCTACTATGTCTAGGGCTTTCTGACGAACAAAGAATATTAAAATCAACGGGGTAACGATTGGGCTGACTAATTCCTCCATAACATGGACCTAGAATTATCATAAAAAAGATCTCAAATCAATCTTTTAAAAAAAAAAATAAACTGACTAAACATCAACATTAAATGAAAATCGTGCTGACATAATATGCAAAATATATTTATTTCTCCTAAAATAGATAAAAAGATATTACTTACAATTGTATAGTGGAAGACTTGAGCAAATTCATTTCGTACTTGGGTGGTGTGGGCATTTCCTTTCCATGAGTCAGGAATGTAGTGAATTTCCGCCACAACATTCATCATTCTTTTCTCAGGACACCATACTAAGTTCTAACAACAAAAAAAAAGCAAGTTGAAAAACATCAGATTCCTTATACAGCAATCGTTGCTCAACACTGTTAATCAGCACATAGCAGCGACCATAACACCATCAGCACATAGCGGCGACCATAACACTTCTTAAAAAAGTAGTAGTAAAAACGTGCCTAAATAACCTTATAATAATTTAGTGTATATCACACTGTGTAATACAATTTAATACTGTATTACATATGCAAAAATGATTGCAAAAATATTCTAAACTAAATTATATGACAAGTCAAATGAAGATGCTATTTAAACGGTAGTTATGAATAAGCTATTTATTTTGATACAGAATTTAAATTACTCCCGATAAGTAATTAATAAATATTTGCAGAAATAAAATTATAAAACATTAAAAAAGATGAGAGGGTAAACAATTCACAGATTAAACGTAAAAGCAACAAATCAATGACAAAATGAAAACATTAAAAAAAAAAAACAGGTAGCCATTGCAGAAATAAGTTAAAAACAGTGTGCTTTTATTTTATGTAATTTATGTAATTTTTTTTACTAAGTGATTTGTTGTTGTGTGTTTGAAATAAATTAATTAAATTTCTGGAATTGATTTGTTAGTAAAATAAATGACAAGTTAATTGCACGAATCAAATATAAAAACAAATAAAGAATGGACTACAGTGAAAATAAATAAGCTACTTCATTTCTATTGGCTCAATTCCACAGCCAGGAGCCAATAGAATTTGACTGTCATCAGGAATCCTCTCGATCCTACTGCAAGACTATAAAAGCTGGAGTTACAAATCATCATGGTCATCCTTAGGCTAGCAATTGGTCTTACAGCAGGATTAGAAAAATCCCCCGCAATACCCAAGGTAGCTGGAAATAATAATCAGGCATGAGAAGTTTATATTCATAATGATGGTTTATTATGTACAACTATATATTTATTATGCATTTATTGTAATAACAATTATGATTAGATTTCGTGTGCTAACCCCTAACAGTTATTGGAAAGTTATTTCATGTGTGGCAGTAATATTCAGTAGAAATTCATCTTACCCTAGGGTTTGTAGATCTGCATACAGTACTTCTTGGACATATGCTGCTTGGCTGGAATGTAGCAGGCCTATCACTCTCTTTAACTATTAGATAAGGTGGAAAGTACAAAGTTTGACTGCTTTGTTCTGACTTTGGGAAATTATTATTATTACCAGTCAAAGGCTGAAACTAACTTAGCCAATATTTGGATTTGCCTATCTATAGGCTTATGGATGACAAGCAGACTCCTGGCTCGTCATATACCATTTCTGAGTAAAATACTCAGGCAGGAAATGATTTAGTGTGTCTGGGTATCTCTCCCAGCTAGAACATCCTGTGAAACTAATCATTCAGTCCTTTATACCCTCCTGGGCTACTCCTTAGGATTCAGAGGGCTTTTCTATAACAAAGAGTTCTCTATTGGCCCATTGCTGTATTTAGTGAACCAATAGCAGGAGTTGATAGCCAATCAGCAAAAAGTTTGTCTGTGTAGAGAATAGATGATCACATGATCTTGGGAAATGTTCTGGTGAGGTTTAGGCTAAAGCCTAAAGCCTGGATGTCATAATACACAAATGTTCATTTATAACTGTCATTATTATATTAATTTATTACTGCCACTATAGTTTATTACTGACCACACATTTATAATTCCAATTTATTATTTATTATGTTAGGGAAGCACATTAGGTTAGCAAACTATAGGAATAATAAATTTTATATAAAATTTACCTGGATGTATACTGTAAATGTATATACAGTAGCCTATCTGTATCTTAGCTATTAGCCAGAGAATGACTATTGTAGACATTTACTATTTGTACAATTCTGATTACATTATTTAGGCAGAATATTCTCTGTCTGTCTGTTTTACATTATATTCATAATTATTATTAGTACATAACTGAAGCATTATGCTTATCATTGATTGTACTGTATACTGCTGTTGAGTGAAGACATGTAAGATGGGAGGATTGCATCTCCAATGGAGGTGAAATTCAGCTGTATTACAGCAGCATTACTCGAGTACATCAGTCAGTAAGCCAGCTTCTATTACATTATAAACATTAGCACATCTAATTAGAGATCTCGAAACATATATTGTATGATATTCATTATTGTTGTTACATGATTATATATATACAGTATATATATATATATATATGCACTATATGAGCTAGAGTGCGTCATTGCGACAAAAGACGCATAAAAATATGAAAAGACCCCCATTGAGCTTCTAGTCCGGGTCAAATTGTCCCTT
>PXIH01S0013386.1:14237-24242 GCA_003024985.2 Euperipatoides rowelli
TCTAATATATATTTTTTTTATTTTATAATTTTTATATATATTTTTTTATTTTTTTATTGTGGAGATAAAACATGTCACGACTTTTACAGTATCAATGTGATCGATTTTGATCATAGAATCTATCACATTTTTGTACAAGTAGTCAAAAATACAAAATTGCAAAAGCATTTACATTTTGGAGAACAATCTTTAAAATATCCTTGATTTTGAAAGAAATTCAATAAAACTATATAGACTTAGATGATATCGAGACTGCTAAAATAAAATGCACAAAATGAAAATTAAACTTATAAAATAAAAATGAATAATTTCATTATTATACAAATATGAAAATATTAATTCTAATAAATACAACTTTTTGTATTTTTATTTAAGTTTTTTAAATTTCAGCAATTTTTAAGTAATAGCAGAACTCAATTTAAGGATATAAAACCTTAAAAACTATCAGCTTACTATTGCTCCAGCATGGACCACATTTAGAGGAGGGGGGTACACCCCCCCCCCCCCAAGATGAAAACATTTACATGGAATTGTACAAGCAATCTCCAACATACACAACACTCACCAGCCACCACTGCCAAAAAAAAAAACTGTTTTTACTAGGAGGCCATTTTAATCATATGCCTCAGCAGGAACTTTTTACTCTAGACTTGTTATATGAATGGAAAAAAAAAACATCTATAGTAATACCAAAAACCACCACCTTGTGTCCTAAACATTGATTCACAATATTACTGCTAGACTATGTATAGTTTCTGGCTTATGCATTATGCCACGTCAGTAGCAGGTATGGTATGTCCCTATGATTGGATAATATATCCTATTTCCAGCCAAACTTAAGAAATCTGGCTGATTCAACCTTAAGGTTTAAAGGTCAAATGTAACAGAGTTTTAATTTTTTTTATTATTGATTTTCAAAGATAATTACTATAAAAAAAATTCCACTGGAAAAAATAATTTAAAATGCATAAAAAAAGTTATTTAAAGATAAAATTAAGACTATTGCTATCCTCAGTATAAGATTACAGCTTGAAGCTTTCACATTGTTTTTGGGTTTGAGATTAATTTGATGACAAAATAGTCTCTACAGCTGTTTTCTTTGTAATAATTTAACATATAAATAGAGGTATGTTCAACTTGTATTAATGGTCATTTTGTTTTTTTTAAAAAACGAAACAAATTGGACCATAATAGCAAAAGGGATGAATTTGATTATGATTTTTTACAAGTATTTAAACACTTAGTTCATATGTAGGTTTTTTTTTTTTTTTTTCACAAAAAACAGCCATATTGCAAAAACATAATTATTCAGGACAAGCAAAAAAACTTTTTTTTTTAATAATATTTTTCTTCTTCAACTTTCGTTTCTTCTTTAAAATAGTTTGCATTTTTTCAACAGCAGACATTGTGCTTTCTTATAGCCTAATAAATGTATGTGAATCAAGTGATTATAAACACAGTTTTAACAATGGAACAGATTGAGAAAATCTCACAAATTTACACAAAAAGAACCAAAGTCCACGAACTATGGCTGTTTTTGTTAAATATTTACTGGACAATGGTTGATTTTGCTAAACTATAAGAATTTCAAACCTTTATATCTCATTAACTAAGATTGTTCATGCTAAATAAATTAGTTCACATTAAAGACACCAGAGTTTAGCCTATCAACCACTGCATAACTGAAAAATGGATTTTTTGGACTATGGTTGTTTTTGTAAAAAAAAACCTTCATATGATATCCAGCTTTATGCTGACAAAGATAGCAAATATTCTATAGCTAAGTATAGCAAGCTGTATTCATTTATAGCCTATGATGTCACAAAATATCTCCCCTAGTGTGTAAAGTGGACAATGTTGTTTTAAGGGGGAGGAGCTAAAGACAATTATTTTAAAAATTGAATTGTATTAAATATTTTTTTTTTCAGGTGGACATTTTTTTAATAAAAATCTTTGAAAATCAATAATAAAAAAAATAATTAAAAAATCGGTTACATTTGACCTTTAATTAAAAAAAAACCTCCTTCATATATACTGTTGTATGTATGATTTTTCATTCATATAGCACTATCCTATATAAATCTACAAATATCTAAATTATTCACCATGCTTCCATAACAGTTGCATTCATAATCTTAAATAAATAAATTTTATTATTATTATTTTGTTCCTGTTTCTTTATAGATTGAATAGTCTTCAACAAATTAATGTTTTTTTTTTGTTTTTTTTTAAATTTGTTAATTATGGTACTTCAGCCTGGCATAATAATTGTTTTTTTTATTTTTATTTTTACTTCCTTGGATGTAAACTTCTCAGTCATCTAAGATTACAAACAATACCGAACAAGATTTAAGATAAAGGCAAATAAAGACACAATAAAAGAATCTTACAAACAATGAATCCTGGAGACCTTTTGGAAATTCCTAGGGGATCTTATTCCCACTGGGCCGTTGTAGTAGGTAAGAAACTAAATTCAATTGGTCTAATTATTCGGTGTGTTCTATTTTAATTTTTGGATACACTAGTTTCAAATTCTAGCATTGAACTTGAGTGGTTTCATAATCCTAAAATATTCCAAAAATAATAATAATAATAATAATAATAATAATAATAATTATATGATTTTCTATTTTGGTAATACATTTTTTTGTTTTTTTATTAATTTATTTAAAAATGAATTTATTCAAATATTATGTAGGCTTACAACTGTATAAATAAATTGGTAAGATTCTGTTTATCTGCCCACCAATATTTTTGACAAGAAAACTTTATAGTAGTCTACTCAAATGTCCTTGTTTTGTTGTTTGGTATTCCCATGAGTTGAATCAACACCACCTAGATAGAAGGCCTGCACATTGGATGACTAGAAGCAATATGGCAGTCTAAGCAGGCGATTAAGATGTGTGTCTTTCTATAGTCACATTGAGCTATCATGGTCTATAAAATGTGTGTCCTTAAATGTAGGTAATTACGACTGCTAAAAACAATTTACATGTGTTTAAGTTTCCTTCAGCTGAAGAACTTAAATACAAATGGATAAAGAGCAATAAAAGAATTTTGAAGCTAAGAAACATTCAGTGGTAGGAGCGATTTGGCATTTGATTGTTCTGTGCATCCTCTTTGGAAAATAAATTCCGAGTTGTTGGTTTTCATATTGTAAAATAGTAATGGTAATAGTACTATTGATAATTATAATTGTACGAAACTGTTTCGTGTTTGATTTTTTTCATGTCCTCATTGAGAACTTTTTTTTTTAAAAAAAAAAAAAAATCTCCCCTCCAAAGGGAGAAAAGATGTATTTTTTTTTAGGTTAATCAATTTAAATACGCCATATAATTATCCAATTAATACCCCAGAAACAGGTTCCTAAGATGTTAACAAGGGCAGCGTACTTGGGAAAACCCAAAGCGAGCTGTTACACTAGGGAAAAAACCATTCCTTAACTGCCCAAGCCGAGGCACAAACCTATACATCTCAGCATATGCCTTCGGTTCATCAAGCGGAGGTGAATCTCACATCGGCTTAACCACAGAACCGAACCGAGACAACCTCATTGAGAACTTAGTTTTGAGTTGGTTGTTCATATCCTATAATTGTATAATAACGCTGTTCAAAAAATTATTATATTTATTTCTGTAAAATATTACTGAGATGTATAAAATTAATACTGAAAAGATATATAGACTAAACAAGCTTAATTATACTCAAAGAATACGATAATATAATATATTTTNAAAATGAAGATAAAAATTTCCCATTTTTCAAATCTTTTATCATAAACTTTATAGTTCATAACAAGAACACTTCAAGAGAGACTTTTTCGTGGCATTTTTTTTAATTTTTTTTTTATTTAATTAAAAAGAAGAAAATACAAAAATAAAGATACAAATTTGTCATTTTTTAAATCTTTTATCATAAACTTTATAGTTATAACAAGAATACTTCAACAGAGACTTTTTCGTGGCATACAAACATTGTTTTGGAAGGAAATCAATAAAGAAAGTAATAAAACTATTTTATAATCGATTCAGATTCTTGTACCAGAGGCCATAACTATAAGGTCAAAGTTCAATTCTCCAGCAGTTCTACTAGATCTCCTCCTATAGCCAAACATTATATGATAATATTCATAAAATTAAAAAAAACTCTTGATTTAATACTTAATGATAGAACTATCTGGATATGAGTTTATTTTATAGCTGGTCTTTGATTTTTTTTTTTTAAATTTTATAAATGTCATTTAAATTCAGTTGTAATAAATTGTATGTATTGGCCAAAAAGCTATGGCTTATTCATAACCTTATTAATAAATAAATATATCATTATAATAGGCTAGAATGTTTATTATTTTTAGAGGCAATGGGAACAGGTTTGGATGAAGTGAGGTTAGTTTGTGTTGTGTAAATGAATTTGCCATATAGAATTACTTTTATCTTAGGTATGCCAGTTGCATTCGAACCTCTGACATAAGAATCCGTACAACAATACAAAATATATAATAATGGCCAAGAGATCTCTTTACCATTACAAGTTCCAAGGCTTATTCCTGGAGCTGTGCCATCATTATTGCCAAAATTCCCAAGTTACTTAAGTGATCTTAGCTATGTCTCCAGAGAAAGTCCACATAAAGAAGATCACGGATAGAAAATAATATGTTGCTTACATCACTAGAAGAGAACATATCTGAGTACAACATCAGAAACTCAGAAATCTCATTCAGTACATTTACTGAAATGAAAGATAAATTTAAGTTACTAAATGTAGGTGAGTTTTGAGACATTATTGGAAAGAACATAGCATTTTGTTTGTAAATATTAATTATAATTCCGTGCGTGCATGTATCCCTGAATGTACATTGTACATGTTTACTACCATGATGTGAATATGGTACACATTGTTGGCCATAAACTCCCTAAAAGTGTAAAAAAACTTGATGAAATAACTGATGTTCTTGAAAAGGTTAAGAAGGCAAACTTTTGTTTTGATTCTACAGACAAGGGTAATAAATAACAGGTCAGATGCTATTTTTGCTTTTTAATATCTGATCTCTTATTATTCATTTTTACCTCAGATTCTGCATTTGATAAGCTCATTAAATTTATGCTGGAGCAGATAAAACTCATATTAAAGAAGAAAAGTGCATAACAATATACTTATCGGTTCATTGTATTTTCTTACATACTGTATTGTATATCACCTCATTGCTATAAATTGCTAAGACATTTAGGGTTTATTATTATTATGCCCCATCCAACTACAATTAGGAGAGTGTGTTCTTCATATGAATTAGGACCTCAAATAGACTTTGATGGATAAGATGCATCTTAAACCAATGATGGATTATAAAGGAGGCAATGTTGTGGGTGCAGCTTGCAATAACCAACAGCTAGCTTCTAGTGCATAATGTTTCTAGTTTCCTTTCTGATCTTAAATAAATAGTTTATATTGTACCTGTAAACAAAATGAGTGCAAGATGCACACATAGTGAAACAAATTATAATAGGTCTAGAGCAAATAGGTTTTTTAGTAGTATTAGTTGTGAATGACTATAATAGCATAAATAGGGAAGTGTATGCAACTATTTTCAACACAAAGGGGACTTAAATGTATTTACCAGCTTCCAGTTAATGCAAGTAGGCTTTTTTTTTATTTGATAGTGTCCATTTACTGAAAAGTATTATAAATAACTGGTTAAACCCGAAAAATTAAAATGTATGAGGTTTCCAAATTTTGATTCTTTAGCTGGTGACAGTGTACAAGTAGCTTAATTTACTACATAAGAAAAATGCATGAAATTGAGCAAGAGAAACTAATAAATAATATAGTTATGGCCTCACTTACAAAGCACTATATAACATCATCACTTGAAAGATATAAGGTCATGTTAGTCCTTCAAGTATTGTAATGAACATGTGATTTCAGGTTTAAATATCTTGGGTAAGAAGCAAAAATTATAAAGTTATTGTGATACTTCAAGCTACATACAAATAATTTTAAACTGGTGGTATATTGTGAATGTCAAAACACCTGGTAAATGTGCAAGACTTAACAATGCTTTAATGAATCCAATGTCACCTTAAAAGAATGAGGGTTTACCATAAATGATTATATTTCCTTAGTGGTTAAATTAATGGAAAAGTATGCACCTTGTAGGAATTCTCACCACTGAAACAATGAATTACTTTAACAACTGAATGTTTAATTAAGTTGTATGAATGTTGTATCTTAGAACTTAAGTTTAGCTATTTCTTACCAGGAAAATGCCAGACCCGACTTGTTGGATGATAGATTTGGATATTACAGGTAGTTAGCAGGTGAACAATATAACATTAGTTTCAGACACATGTATGAAATAGAACAGAAAATTAGAATTTATTAGAAATTTAAAATTGTATCTGGAACATTTGGTGACATTGAAATCAATGAGTTTCTGGAACCTCCTGCACACACAGGTATGATTCCAGATGAAAGACAGTTAATTGAAAGCATTGAAATATCTGAAAATGATATTGATTCATGTAATATTGAACTTCCAATTTTGATTTATGTTACTGGATATTGCTGTCATAGTGTTTTAAAGCAGCTTAAGTGTACAGCCTGTAAGGAAATAATTGTTATGGATGAAATTCTTAACATTGATAACCAGGCATATAAACTAATAATTAAATAAAAGCAGGGGTAAACAGCTACACCCTCAACTTCCTGTAGTAAATGTAGTAAATGTTGTAAGGCAGAATTTCTGAAATTTATAAATCAAAGAGAAGTTGTTTGCAGTTTAAAAATGAAGGCAGTGTCTACCCTAGAACTTATATGGGAACCTGATGTTTGTATAAATGGCATAATGCAGAAAGTGTCTGCCAAAAGTTGGTATGGGTATCTACCAATATATTCCTTAATAACTACAGCTGTAAAAAGAAGAGTGCACTATCAAAAGCATGTATTGCAAAAAGAAAAAAAAAACATTTTTTGTAACAAATAGTAAAAGTAGGCCTATGTAATTCTTTGGATAAGGTTAGGATATGTTTAATATTAAAATATATTTTTGACTCCATATCCTCCTCTAAGTGGAAGTAGCTACAATTTCTTATCTAATATAATTCACACCAGAACAAAATAGATCCACCAATTCTTTAAATAAAGTATTTAAAAAATGTGCAGTCATATTGTGTTGGTCTTTTTATTTTGTATCTTATTCATGTTGTGAGCATTGCCCACAATGGCAGCCATTTTGTCTAACTGCTCAGGCCTTTATCTAGGTGTTGGTTGAATTCAGAGAAGCCCTATATTTCAAAAGTAGTATCATATTTGTTATCTTTGCAATATGGTTTAAAGAAAGATAAGTCATACAATGTTTAAAACGGTTTAAACTTAAAAAATTATTAAGGAATAAATAGCTAAAATAACACGAGTAGATAAAATCCATCAATTCTGGAACACTTATGGTCATGCGCAGTAGGTCAGAGTGTCTTGAACACTTTGTCATGCTTAGTAGTATGTATAGATGGTTCTGGAACATTCTGAGTATGCTCAGTAGGCTATGTCACTTTTCCTAGAACACATTACTCATAATTCAGATTTCTAGAACACATTACCCATAATACAAGATGGTGGACCATATGACCCATAATGCAAAAATCTAAAATGGCCAACTATAATTTTTTTCAAAAATTCAAAATTTTAAATTTTTTTAAAAATTATTCCGATTTTATTGTAAATTAATTTCTAATATGTCCTAGGGGTATACAATATGTTTATGAAATTATAAGATTGTATCTTAAAAGGTGTGGAAGCTAGAGGTGCCAAAATAAAAGTCAAATTTTAAATAAAGGCAATCAACTTGAAATTGAATAGGATAGTTAAGAAAGATATTTAAACGACAATGTAATTTATTAAAATGTGGTTACTATTAATATTTATTTATAGGCCTCAGCCATAACGTTCATAAAGATATTCATTTTAATACACTAAATTTAAGGAATAACTTATAATTAAATGTATGTCAAGATAGAGAATATTTTAATTAGTTAAACTATAAATTTTCATAAACATTAGATTGTTAAAAATTATTTATATCATATGTTAGAGAAAATAAAGCCATATACTGTATATACGATCAAATCCTGAATACTGAATACACTCATCGTGAATACGCATCGCAAGCATTTAATTCTTTATTTATAACATTATTCAATTTTAATTTTAAATCTATGCTAATATACTAATCTTAAGAGGGATATAAATTTTATAATAGAATCAGAGTAATAATAATACTTACATTATAATAATAATAAAAAGACAACCGCAATCACACATAAAGTAAATATGGATGTAAGGAGTAGAGAAGCTTGCTAGACAGAGATCTCATGATAAAAGTGAGATTCACGTTAAAGAATGAGAGTAGTGAAAAAAGGCTGTTTCTGTCCAAACTAATCAGATTGCAGTATTTTGGTCACATGACCAATATTGTTTGTATAGGGCTTATTTACATGCAATTAACATAATTTTAGCTAATTTGCATACATGTTTACCAATTATGATGTCATATTCGGCCATGTTCGGACATTTCCGTGAGAGGTGTGGCTCATTTACATCTCATTTGCATATAATTAGCATAATTTAGCTCATTTGCATGTGAGTGTAGCCAATTATGACCTCATCTTCGGTAATACTTGGCAACTTTCGGTAATCTTCGGTAATCTTTGGTAATTTCTGTCAATTTCTGAATTTTTCCAATGATTCCCGAAGTTTTGGGTATAGGGTTACTCTCCTAATTAGCATAAATTGGTCATTGTGATGTCATTTTCGAGTTTGCCAAAGCCAAACTTCGGAAATCTACATATCAGAGTACCCAGAATGCATTGCTGTCATGTTTTCCGATGATTTCCAAAGTTTACATTTTGGGGGTACCCCCATAATTAGCATAAATTGCTTATAATGATGTCATTTCCGAGTTTGCGAAGCCAAACTTCGGAAATCTACATATCTGAGTACCCAGAATGGATTGCCCATGTTGCCGATGCATTTTGGGAAATTTTTTCGAAAATACAAGATGGCGGCCAAATTTTTTTTTGATTTTTCAATAAGAAATTGTTCAGGGAGGAATGCTGGGCAATATGTGATGTCATACCCCTGCACAGAACGATACGCCATCAACTTGGAGCATTTTTTAGTTGAATATTTCTCAATGTAGAGGGGTCTTAATAGGTGGGCATGCACATTAGGCATTTCCCAAAATCCTACGATCTCAAGGTTATGGATTTAGGTTATATATGTGTATGACATCATTTTACACCCATCCAAATGTTTCTATGACGTCATAGACCTGTGCAGTATGGTTCGTCATCAACTTAGAAATTTTCTAACTTGGCATGTTGAGGGGGGTATTATACAACCACCAGATGGTGCACCCACTAATGTGTTATAAATATGAAAATACATTTTGTATGAAATTACTGTAATACAGTCATTAATAATAATTTATAATTAATTTCATGTTTATAGTGTCAGGCACATGTACCCATTGAAGGTCAAGATTTGGGATATAAAGTATCTATAAAAATTTATTTTCTATGTCTCAAGACATGCACAATCCTCATTTCCGGTTTAGTTGTACGGTACAAAAATGACCCGTAGAACTTCTCATCTCCATAACGAGCTTTAGCCTCAGGCATTAACTCTTTCTACACCCACCTAAGACATTAGAACGCTCGTGTTTCTATGTCTTAGGCACTCTCACACACATACCCTTTTGGCATAAGCTCGACTACCTATTATATTTCTATGGGGAACTTGATCATGATCGTACGAATAACTCATTCACTAATAACAATGTTAATTTTCTTTTATAGTCCACCAAATGCCATGTCTTATTATGAATCATGAAAATAAAAAAAAAATGATAACTTTAAAAGCCATCATCTAAATAAAAATGTTAAATGTTAAATTTTTTCAATACAAAGTTATCGATTTTTACTAATAATTAAATCTCAAGAAATATATAATTTA
>PXIH01S0013398.1:2935-13413 GCA_003024985.2 Euperipatoides rowelli
TTACTTGATTATTCCTAAAAAATAAAAAAAACCGCATTTGAATATTTTTAGGCTAGCTCCAACATTTTTAGTTTTAACCTTCACTAGGGGGTTTAATACATTTCACTGTACCCTGTCCTGTAAAAAAAAAAAATTTTCTGTTAATTAATCAACTTATTTATTTATCACATAACTTAACAACCTATTCATTAAAATTAAAGCAGACTAAATTTTTTTCTAATTTTAAGGTTAATTTATTAGCCGATTTGAAATTTCAAAGTTTTGTTTTACAATATAAAAATGTACAAATAGGTCCTCATTTTTAATTTGATGGGTATACACACTTCTTTATTTTTAATATCTTAATATTGTATTTACAATCCGATTACTTTTAAGGAAATTCAGAAAATTATGTTTAAGCTACCGTACTTTAAAGAAATTATGGTTAGGCCTACTATAAGAAATATGTTTACTTAGAAAATTTGTTTACTTAAAATGTTTACTAAAGAATCGCAATTTATTTTGTAAGAGAAAATTTGGTAATTATGTAGGCTACCAAGGGCGTACAGTGGTTAGGGTTCAAACACCCCCCAACCCCTGAAATTTTTTTTTTCTTAAATCTTATCAAAAAAATGCTTCTTAAATTTTACCAAAAGGTAACAAAACATCCTGACAAAAAAAAAAAAAAAAGCTAGAATTCTACCAAAAGGTAGTAAAACATCCTCCCAACCAAAAAATCTTCTCAAATTCGACCAAAAGATAACAAAATGTCCTGTCAAAAAAAAAAACAAAAAAAAAAAGTTTCTTAAAATCAATCTAACAAAAACATAACTTGTAAGACTGATATAGCCCCCCTCTACCCAGAATAAAATTCCATCGTACACCTTTGTAGGCTACTATTCCTAAGTCACCTTAATTTTTTTCATATTGTAACATTTGACTTGAAACAATATTTTTATTATAAAACAAACTTTAATACTGTGTGGAAAGCATTAATAGATGGATAAAGTTTGATTATAAGAAAATATTACTTAAATGTATTTCAGATGTTTCTTGTAGTAGGCTACTAGCTTATGTTTGAAAAATAAATAAAGTATTTAGTTAGAAATTTATAGGTGAAGATTAACCATGTTTCATTGTTCCCCCTTTAGGTGTTTCATTGTACCCCACTAGTGGGATACAATGAAACACTTGGTAACTTTTTACTTTATAGGACATACATACTGTATATTACCCATAAGGATACATTTTTGGGCATTCATAAAAATTTAACTAAAGAGGGAAATATGTATTTAAACATGCATACAAATTTCAAATCTGTAAGTTTAAAAAACCAAAAAATAAAAAATAAATACTAAAAAATGTTTCATTATACCCTAGCACTTTCACCTATAGGCTATATAAAATTAAAAATAATAAACTTACTTTATTTTTTAAAGCATTTCTGCGGAAAAATGCTTTGCATGATTCACAAGTAACAGCACTGAAATTATAGCCGAGCGCTTTGTCACCACAAACCCCACATACTTTACTTTGAGTGTTTTCTATATTTTTTCCACTGTCAGCCATGTTGACAGTTAATTCCTTGGTCACACCATTATTTATAGTCTACCAGTAGCAAACCAACACCTGTAAACAAAACCAAGAAATTAATTATTGCAAAATTTTCTTGCCATAAAAGACAGTATAAGACTAGAAACTTGATTAAAGAAGATCTTTAGAAAATATGTTGGTAACATATGTGTCGCCACAATATATCGGTTACGGTACTTAAATGTGTTAAGGGTTAAATTTGTGGCCAATTTCTTGTCACATGTGCAGGTCTATATAAAAACTGTTCCCTTTTTTCTTTAATGAAATTTTTATAATGATAATTTTTTTTTACACATTTAGAACTAGTAAAGTTATAATTTACAAAAAAAAAAAGTATTAAAAAATTTTTTCAATGTATAAGCTTATTGTAAATCTGCTGAAAAAATCCAACTAGGCCTATTTCAATCAGTGTCTCCTGAATCTTGACTTTCACTGATTCTAATTATCATCGATCAAGTGGGCTAGATCCACCTAATTTATAAGTGTGAATATAACAGTTGATTAGGGAATGCCAGTATCAAATTCAATGAACTAAATTTATTGACCATCATACTGGTGGTGATCATCAGCCTAATACTGTATTATTCTCTTTATAAAATGTTTAATGACTTTAATAAAAGTTACCTATAAGAAAAAAAAACATGAAAATAAATATTCAAACATTCTAATCATTTCCAGATACTGGTAGCACAATATAATTTAGAACAGAAAGTACTAACTAGCTCTTGTCGGAGAAATCCCTTTTACCTAATAACAAAATCCCCCACTCCATATGTTAGCAATTATTAGTTTCTAAGTATTTGCCAGAATATTGGTGTCACTTTTAAATATGATGAATGCACCGTCACTTTATGGTAGAATAGTAAGCACATGCAGATTGTGAAATACCAAAATGTTTAGTTTGTTATTCACTAACAATATATTTGATTAAGCACCACTTTTGTTTTCAGATAAACTGTTTACATAATAGCAGCTAATTTCTCTCGATTGAATGACACCTGCCCTTAACTTTTGGAGTCTGTTCAAGCGATTCCACGTTAACTTCAAATTAGGCTAGTCAACATTATAAAATTAATGACTTAAACATTCATTCTAGAATTATGTAAATTATTTATTTTCATTTATATGTTTTTTTTTTTAATATCCTAAGCACTATATGGGACTTAATAATTATCTATAAGAAAAGCATCTAATAGTTTTTTTTTTTTAAAGAGAACATCAAGACATTGTGCAAGAAGTGTTTCGTAATGAACTAAGTGATTAGAAACAATGAAGCCAAAATGTATGTTTTGCAATCTCTATGTGGAGTCTGACACAGTGTCCTACATGTGGATTAGGATTTAATATGAAGGTTCATTGTTAAAATTTATCATTATAGCCAATCATTGTTTAGCATAAATTTTCACTTTAGCTAGGGTGACCAGACATTGCTGTGCTCAAAGTAGGACATTTGATTACTCAAAGTAGGACATTATTTAGAGGCGGCGATTAGGGTTTTGGGGCCCCTCTGCAAAATATTAAATGGGGGCCCTTCACTCACAGAGGCCCCCCTGCTCGGCAGTGTTTGTGGGGGCCTTATCAACACCACTGTACTATATGTAGGCTATATATAATTTTTTACCGTAATGACGAAAATATATGTGCAGATGTCAAAAATGCAGTAGGGTACTAGAATGCACATAAATTCTGCAATGTTAACGTCTCCTGTATATTTCAGCTAATTATGGAGTAGCGACGTTTGGGTTG
Source organism: Euperipatoides rowelli (assembly GCA_003024985.2). NCBI lineage: Eukaryota > Metazoa > Onychophora > Udeonychophora > Euonychophora > Peripatopsidae > Euperipatoides > Euperipatoides rowelli. The sequence goes on from PXIH01S0013398.1 coordinate 6,254, forward strand.
CCATAAGTTGTGATAGTCATAATTAATTTTCATTTATGCATTGATAAGCTTCATTCATTTTTTTTAAAAAATATACCTTTCTATCAGGCTCAGCAAATTTCATTTTTATTAAAAAAACTGGAAAGTAGGACATTAGTGTTATTTGACCTGGGGAGGGAGGATGGAGGACAAATGATGAAATTGTAGGACATGTCCTCCCAAAGTAGGACGGGTGGTCACCCTACTTTAGCATTGGTACTAAAATCATTTTTTGACATCTTTAAATCTTTCAAGAGATTATAAATAATATTTATTCTGGGACTAAATACATACCCTACTCTTTTTCACCATTTATAGGTCAAGCTCATTAATGATAATGCCTGTTATGTTTTTTTTTTCTCCTTTCCATATAATCTATATTTCAACCACTGCAATGAAATTCCAAAATTCAAAGCTATAGGTCTCAATCATATTTAGATCAATTGTTTGTTTTTTTTTGCTTGGTTTATAAGAGGATTTTCATTTTTTAAATACCTGCTCTTCTAGGTTAGATTTAACCGTTTCTTCTATAATTTTCATATATTACATAAATTATTATATTATGCAGTAATATTATTGGAAAAGAAGCTTCAGTACAGGTCTTCTCTGCATGCAATATGGTGATGTCATTAACAATGTAGGACATTTTTTTTTTTTTTGGGAGGGGTTTTTATTTTCAAAAATTTCTGAAGATGGACTGTATGTAGGGTTTCCTATTGTTCAGAATTCATCAGGAATTTGTGGTTTTGTTCCAGAAATAAGTTTTACTTGTCTGGGATGTGAAAAATTCTGGAATTTTAAAATCTTCAACAGCTTTGATCTTACGATGTGATGTAAATAAGCTAGTTGTAGCCTTCTCCTTTATTATCATGGGGTGCATTCTCCGAAGCGGTGGTTCACACTCAAGGATCATTAAATATTCTTATCTTGAGCTCCTTATACAATCATAAATAATATTTAAAACTTAAATAATATTTAACTTTGGCATAGAAAAGGTATAAGGGAATAAAGATGTTTAATATTATATGAAATTTAATATATTATGCAACTGCGAAAAATAAAAATAACTATTAGGTTTTAATGCAGGCAATATTTCTAACCAATACGATACAAACTATTGGAGGTTTTAATGCACAATACAGATTGCAATATTAAAAGTTTACATAATGTTTTGTACTGCAATATTTAGTTTAACATCAAGACCCTTAAAATCTCCAAATAGGTAAATATTAGCATAATTATTTAATCCGGTCAATCTCACAAATAATATAGCCTAGTCAATAACACTTTTAAATAAATATTCCTAGGGAGATAATACACAGCTATAACAGCAAACCATATTTCACGTGGTAAATATCTGAACATAAAACTATTGTAGGCCTAATCGCTTCAACAAATGGATTATCTGAAAAATTTAACTTGAAGGACTGATTTTTAAGAGTAAGTACTAACTCCTCCACCGTGATATTTATCTTTTCTTGTTATTATTAGATGATGAGATTGAAATCCCAAAATGTCAAATGAGTTAATCCTATCTTGATTAATCCACAAAAATCAATATACTGGGTGAATATACATTGAACTAATTGTATTTATTCAAGCTTCCAAATAGATCACAGGTTACAAAACGAAAGGATGGTAGCTTAGAAAATGTACTGGTATGTAGTATTTATTTTAACAAGATTTCTAAAACATTCACCTCAATTATTTTCAAAGTTTCTATACAGTACAATCTATTAACAACATGGATAGGTTTTATATGGAGAAGAGTATTTAATGCAGGCTAATTAGCCTACTAGAATAGGCTACTACATATCTAATAATAGCACTTAATGCCAAAATATTTATTATTTTATAAGAAACATTAAAAAAAATTAAGTATGCAAAAAAATTTGGGGGAGGGATCAGCTGCCGCATAAATACCCCCTCTTTCATCTCTGCTTAAAACTGAATTGCAACTATGATTTAGCATAAACTTTAACCATGAAATGATATTTGTTCTATAAATTACAGACGAGTCATATGAATATAAATATCTTCCTTTGACCCATGCCCTATAATCCCTCTGGTACTTACAATAAATAGGCCAATGCATTTTCAATAATGGAAATTAGTCCAGATAAAAATCAAATCAATACATTTAATTAAATATTTTTAAAAGAGTAAAATTCAAATATCCAGACAAATCATTCCATAATGGTCTGAATACAATATTTTAATGGTAATCTGATAAGAGTAATTCAAAGGTTAAATGGGGCAGATATCACAATTATTTTATTTTTACTTTACTTTGAGGTGAACAATTATGGTAAAGAAAATATTTTTTAAAAATTTAAAGACACATACAAAAAAAAAAAAAAAAATAGACTAATATTGCTACAAGAAACAAAACATAAAAATAATTCATTGCCAGCCCCTCCACTATATTAAATCAATATCACTGTGTGAGAAAACACATGAAATAAATACGTCATTCACAGTTGCATAATATGAATAAATGTTTTTTTTATTGTTATTTTATAGAGAAATTTTATTATTTCCAATCAGATTATGATGAAACTTAGCCTAGCCAATGTAAAAAAAAGTGAGAATCTCTAGTGTAATAAACCGGTAGGCCTATAATGTCAATTTATTCTAGGTCATTCTTTAGCATTGATTTTAATTTTTATCTTCTAATTAATAAAATAAAATTTAGAATTTAAATTTGTTATAGTTTACTATTATCATTTAAGCCACAATTTCCGAAAATTATGTCTAATTTTATATTTATTTTTTAATATCTTCTTAATGAAACTAAGTACGGAGATATAAATTACTAGACTGTAGGCTACTTACTTTCATTAAAAGTAAACGATTTTTATGATGACAAACTAAAATTATAATGTAAAATGCAAGTAAAGTTAATTAGTCTATATGATGATTGAGAAGTCAATCAAGGTTATAAGGCCATGATCAGGAGAATAATACCAAGTCAGAGGACATCATCACTGATATGCATGCTTCATTGCATATGGGGAAATTGAGGCTAGCAAGCCGAGAAAATATGGATTAGGGTTTTATGCCAAAGTCTAGTCTATCCATCTATTAGTGCTTTGTTCTAATGTATAGGCCTAGTCATATTTATTTTATTTTTAGAATATAGCCTACTTTAAGCAGTAAACTGCATTTGTACAAATAAGGCCTAAGGCAGGTTACAGGGAAAAACAATGTCCCAAAATAATAGAACAAAAATAATACATAAACTAAATAATACAGTATATTACCGGTACATGAAGACTATAAAACTAGTCATTAACTTAACAAAAAGAATAAAAATAAAATAAAAATATAGGCCTATAAATAAATAAAAATATTACAAAAATGTACAAACCAATAATAAATCAATATCAAGACACAATGCAGGATATAGAGGAAAACATCCTAAAAGTAACAGAGCAAAATGTAAAAAACTCTAAATAGAATATAAAACAATAGAATACAAAATTAGTCATTAAGCTTAACAAAAATTCCCTATTTATTAGGTATCCAGCCTATTTTTGAAGGGTCTATAATTCCCATCTTCAAATAGTGTTATAGGGAGTCCATTCCAGATATCAAGTTAATTTTGTTATAAAGTTTTTTCTAGTGTTGGTTTTAATCATTTTTTTTTTACAAACCTTATATCCATTGCCTCTAGTAATAAAGGTGGAATATTTTATTTTCATTTTTTTTTTAAGGACTATTTTTTTTATAAAATAAAATATTATTTTTAATTTTTCTCTGTGCATCAGATAAAACATTTAGGAGGCGTTCATTAAAGTTTCTATTTTTCAGATTTTTAAATTTTGTTTTAGTAAACTTTCTGAGAGGATTATTAATTGTTTTAATAAATTTTTTGGTATTATTATAAGCATTGGAGCAAAAATATCCCAGTGGCTATAAATAAATATTATAAATATTTTTAAACATATTATAGCTAAGGTGTTTAAATCTTCTGTTAATCAATCCAAATTTTTTATTGTAATTATTTTTAAGAAAGTTTCCATGAACATCAAATTTTAAGCCATCATCTAGCCAGATTCCGAGATCTTTGTGTTTTTTGGCAAACTTCCATCATTTGACGGGCTTTGATAAATTCACACCGGATTTAAAGGTCAAATGTAACGGATTTTTATTATTATTGATTTTCAAAGATTTTTACTAAAAAAAAAATATCCACTAGAAAAATAATAAAAAATTTAAAAAAATTGTTAATTTACAATTCAATTTTTAAAATAATTGACTTTATAGCTCCTCACCCTTAAAACAACATTGTCCACTGTATACACCAGGGGAGATATTTTGTGATGTCATAGACTATAAATGAATAGAGCTTGCTATACTTAACTATAGAATATTTACTATCTTTGTCAGATTAAAGCTGGATATCATATGGACTAATTGTTTAATTACTTGTAAAAAATTATAATCAAATTTATCCTTTGTCTATTATGATTCAATTTGTTTTTTTTTTTAAATCAAAATGACCTTTAATACAGATTGAACGTATAGCTCTATTTACATGTTAAATTATTACAAAGAAAACAACTGTAGAGACTGTTTCGTCAACAAATTAATCTCAAACCCCAAAAAAATGTTAAAGTTTCAATTTGTAATCTCAGACAGGATAGAAATATTCTTAATTTTATCTTTAAATAACTTTTTTTTTATGCATTTTAAATTATTTTTTTCCAGTGGATTTTTTTTTACTAATTATCTTGAAAATCAATAATAAAAAAATAATTTTAAAAATCTGTTACATTTAACCTTTAATTAACAGTTATTTTTAACGAATATTATAATTTCACAAATATTTATTTGTTATGAACTCTGAAAAAAAAAAAACATATGTAGCCTATTAGCCTACTTATTTCTATTTTGAGCTGAAAAAAACCCCCGTATAATTTTTAAATGAAGCATCTAATACGATTACGGTATGGCATCTCCTAATAATATTTATAGTGCGCATAACATTTAACTCAAAACTAAAAATACTAACTGAATTGCTCTTTCATTCTATGTATAAAATTAAAACTTAATAAATTTCTAGGCTAGGCCTATACCAAGGCAATATGTTTTCATATTTTGTAAACGAAAAAATAATGAGTAAAGAAAGAATCATTTTAACATGCTTCAGCCAGTGGTTTAATCAGAAAAGTGTTTGCATATTCCCTGAATAAAGCACATCTACAGATCAGTCAGTATCTAGATTAGTTTCTCATACGTAATGAAAATGTTATTGCGAAAGAAGATAAAGTGCTGGACTCGACAAAATCACGACTGCAGATAGTGTCCATGCGAAAAAGAACTAATAGAAATTAAAAATACATAAGACTCGGATCCAAATAAATTCCATTCTGAACTCAGGGAAGACCATTTTTATGCTAAACCCTCTTTATTTTTTATTGTAAAGCCTTTAAAATAAGACCACCACTCTTTATTTGACAACCATATTTAGCCTATTATTATTCGCCAATAAATATTTATCGTTAAATTTAAGTAGCAGACAATTATTTATTAGTTTTATTGTGCCAGTTGTAGCACATCTCGTGACTTTTGTAAAAAAAAAAATTTCTCAAGTAAAAAAAATTCAAGTTTTTCTAGGGAGTGGTCAGGTGCCCCTTGCCTCCCGCTCCTCCTCTGGATGACATTGATACTGTATGTACAGAAAAAGGCTTAATATTATCAATATCATATCATTACCTTATCATTACCTTGATTAACAATAAATTATTAATAATAATTTGCCAAATAATGAAATTAAAATAAAACAATAAAAACTACCTGCTCTGATTCCATTTTCGCAGGAAGATCTGTCTATTTCATAATCAGAGTTTGAAGGAAATGAATATTGTGACCAGCTTTAGAACTATTGTGTTTATTGGTGAATGAAAATTCTTCAATAGAATCTTTTTCTCATTTGACTTAATCAAGCTCTGAATGAGAGTTTTAATAATTTATGATCATTCTAAAATTTCTTAGTTCGATTTTGCTTATAGTGGCTAAAGATGAGAGGGAGAAATGCGTTTTTAATTATTCTGAGAATTTAGAAATGAATCTGGCTTGTTTAAGAAAAAATTGAATTTTCAAAATAAGATAAAAGTCTGACCTTGCTTCAGGTGAAAGTGTTTGTCCAAATGTCATATTTTATTATTATTTTAATTTAAAATCTTAATTAATTAAGATTGAAAATGCAAATTTCACAAGAAAACATAAATGCTCGTATTTTTTTTTCCTAATGCATTTAAAGTTAATAACGTAGTGATACCGCATTATGCAATTATTTAAAAGCATCTGGCGATCGAACAGTGACATTGACACCTCTGCCGTAGGCTATATTCTCATCAGTAGTTTTATATAAATTCTGTGTGAAATAGTCAAATGTGACGATCAAAATTGAATTCTGATAATATCCATTTCATGTGAGCTTCTCTCTGAATGTTTAAAAATAATTATCTTAAATTTCACGTTAATTAATGAGATTTTTTTTGTTACATCTTAACAGACGTTTAATTAAATGTTGAAGTGTTTATTATGAAGTGAACATTTTTGTTTTTAATAATGCAATAGAGTTTAGAAATCATATGAAAAAGTATTGAGAAAATCAAGGGTTATTAAGCAGATTTTGATTGTAGTTTTCTGTAATTGACTGACTCAGCATTAGAGAAATATTGACACCTGTTTCCTAGCAAGGGCACAATTACAATGTACACAGGCTTATACCCGGGCAGGCCCGGGTCTAGCTATGCCGCTGGCCGTGCCCATCAAGATTTTTGATAGTTTTTAATGTAAAATTTTAAACGCTATAAGCAAGGAGAAAATTTATAATTATAAGCCGAGAAAAAAAATTCTTCTAATGGGTTTATCCAAATATATTTCCTAAAATTACCCTTGCTTATTCAGAAGAGCATGGGTGCACAAATCACTTTTCAAACATATACTTAATTCTTGATTTACACTGGGGTTGTGTCAGTGGCGTAACTAAGGAATGTTGCGCCCCCCTGCAACTTCTAGGGTTGTGCCCCCCCCCACCCCACCAATTCAATTATTTCACCGAACTGAAAGATAAACACCCATTAAATTGTAGCTTAAACAGCAATTATTTATCAAGTATATTTTTAAGC
>PXIH01S0013406.1:3520-16090 GCA_003024985.2 Euperipatoides rowelli
AATTTCTTCTCATGTAAATTACTTACAGAGTGACAAGGACAGAATTATGCAAACTACTGTACATGATTTTGTTGGTCAGTGACACGATTATTTTTTTTTTTTTCATTCAGATAAAATTTCAAATATCCGTATATTTATTTTTGTATCTTATCTAATGTTGACTTAATAAATAACATTGAAATCTTTAGATAAGTTATCAAAAGGAATTTTTACTTGCAATGTAAACTTTCCCTTTCATAAATATGTTAGAGGAACCATTTCCACCTACTATACAGTGGTTTACTATTTTCTTATTAAAATCTCTGAAAAATAAAACCCCAACCCCCTCTAAATTAAGTGTATGCTTGATAGTCTAAATTTTAAAATCACATTCAAACTTGAATGTTTGGCTTTATCTTTAACCAAAATCAATCATAACAACAACAAAATTATTATACACGATCTCCAGAATTTATTAAAGGATTAACAAACTCGATAAAAAAAACTATTACAGATAATGAAAAACAGTTAACGAGACAATGTTTATTAACTCAAAATGATTTTTTTTACAAACATTTGAGATAATGATGAATAAACTTCCACTTGTGCTCCTTCTGTAGCTCTAAGAATATCTAGCCTGTACTTGATTTCTCTCCGATCGCAGTTTAAAAGTATACTATCACCAAATTGTTTTTAATACATATAGAAATAGTAACCGTATAATTCTTGAATTTATAATTTTTTTTCTCAATTAAATGCTTCATTAATTTTATATTAATATTTTAAAAATTCATTAACGTCTACACACACTGCAGAATACAAAACGAACAAGTGATGACAGCGAGTGAAACGTCACGTTACGACCTCTTTAACTTCCGACTATACAAATCTAATGGGTAACAATTCAGTTGTTGTACAGTTTTGTAAATTTAATCAAATTTTTGAAATTCTTAATTTTTATATTTTGTTAATGATTTATTGTTAATTCTTTACTCTATGATTTAAAATGACAGATGCGGAGTACAGCCATATTTATACGAGCCTCTGTGATCACACTCACAGACGTCCAGCCCTGATTCTGAAGATGATAGGTATACAGACTTGGCTATGAAACATTAAAAGTAGGCTATAGTAGTTAATTTTATAGAATACAATATTTAGGGTTCAGGCATTGAATAAAATTTAAATAAGAGACTGGATCTAAGCTTGAAATTATTAACTTAAGAAAAGGCTATTATAAAACACATTTGATAAATCAATGAGCCTCAAGTCAGTTTTTTTATTTTTTTTTTAATGTATGCTTACATTTTGCAGTCATATTTTTCCTGTTAAGAGTAAGATCCTGTTTAATATAGCTTGGACTACAGTACCTACTTGGGCTAATAATAAAAACATCCAGCATGTAGAGGGTTTTTTTTTTTATTTATAAAAAAAAAAAAACTACCATATTGGAACGCTAGTTTTCATTTCTATTTTTTACAAGCAGCATATTTATTTATGAGAAACCAATGTTTCTCCATCTATCTAAAACAATGATTTACATTAAATAAAAACTAATTTTAGTACAATTCAATTAAAGGAATATTTTATTTTAGTAAGTTACTAATGTATACCAGAGTCCAGCGCCATTGAACATCGTTTATGAATGCTTGTTTATTTATGAATGCTTGTTTACGTTTCTGTTTGATCTCAGAACTTTAAATTTTAATCCAATCTCCATATAAATTTACTATATGTCATCTAATTTGACGATAGTGAGTTCAATTATGAACTTTGATTTACTCCAAATGTGCTAAAAAATTATTTCCATATCGTATGTTCTCTCCATAGCGTTTGGATCTCAGACCTATCATTGTCATGCAGCCTATTAAATGATCTACTAACCTTAACTGTTCACTGATCCTAACTCCAACTTGAACAAAATAGTAAATTAAAGGATCTCTAACTTTAACTGCACACTGACCCTAATTCCAACTTAAATATTAAATCAGAAGTAAACAAATTACATAACAGCCAATCAGAGGTCAGCTTGCAGATAGAATACAAGCCGGCCTCTGATTGGCTATTTTTGGGCTGCATGACAATGGTAGGCATGTGATTCAAAGCGTTGTTGTGCAAACATCCTTTACAGTGTCTATTTGGTCTCAGAACTTAATTCATTTTATCCGATCTTCATGTAAATTTATTATGTCATCTAATGTGAACATAGTGAGTCCGATTATGAAGTTTGATTTACTCCAAATGTGCTAAAAGCTTATCTCTGTACCGTGTGTTTTGAACATAAGCTTGTATTTTGTTGGAGTCCAAGCTGCACGCTTAATATTTTCTATCCAATTATATATTCTTGTATCATTGATAGGAAATTTGTGAAAGTGAAGATCCTTCTGATTTTGACTATTACTGCATCCCACAGCCACACACTTCATAGGCATTTTTCTCTGAGGAAGTAAAGAATATAAAAAATTGAAATTGGGATGTTTACCATGTATTTCCCAGGAAAAATGGAGTACACAGGCCATAATGTTACGTCATTGTCTTGAACATAAAAATGACAAAGTTGAAATGAATGGTGACCAAAAAAAAAAAAAAGACCAAATCAGCCATTTTAAAATTAGAATAACAACAATTAAAAATTATGTGTATCATTTTTTTTTTAATTTCATTTTGAGTAACTAAAGTTGTTTATTGGTGATAGCATACCTTTAACATCTCCTCAGGTACTGTGTTCAAAGTCTGGACAACTCTGTCCTATAATTCCTCAACGCTATTTATCTGTTTTGCATATACTTGGTCCTTTATGCAGTCCCACATAAAGAAATAAAGGGGAGTGATGTCAGATGATCTTGGTAGCCATGCAAATAGTTTGTCTTGACTGGTCTAACGATTAGGCAATTTCTCATTGAGGAAATTTCACACCTGTAAACCACAGCATATTTTCCAGTTGCAGAAGAGAAGAGTTGAAATATCCAGATAGGTGTTTGAGTTGATCTGCATGCTGTGGATGTTTATAATCTATTATAATAAAAGGCTAATGCTGCTCCTCCGCTTTATAAATACAGATGGCTAAATGATGCCCTTTATAAATACACACAGCTAAATGATGCCCTTTATAAATACACATGGCTAAATGATTCTCTTTATAAATAAATGTGGATAAATGATGCTCTTTGTAAATACACATGCTAAATGATGCCCTTTATAAATACAAATGGCTAAATGATGCCATCTTTAAATATACACAGATAAATGATCATGAGATTTGACTGTTAATAAAAAAGGGTGCAACATGATCTTACTCTTCTTTTTCCCATCATTTTTAAGTGAACAAACAACGTATAGTTAACTGTTTTTCATTATCTGTTAGGGCTTTTTATGTATTTAATTATGGACAATCTATACTATACAAGGTTGTAATTCAGTCTTTGTTTGGTGAAGGATCATAACATTTTGACTTAGTGCCAAAGCCATAATTTTTTTTTCCAAGATAGTGAGATGGCAGAAAAATTTCAAACTGTTTGCACATTGGTATCCTAGAACATTTCACCACAAAAGATACACCAACAAACTTTTTTTTAACCTTCAAGTGGGCGCACACACATTTTTTACATGAGCGGTCACGTGTCGTAATTTTTACATTCATAGAATTCTATGTATAAAAGTTTCTAAATATTTGTAATCATGAAATTATTACACATAATTATGTTCTAATTTTTATCAGGATTTTTAATATATAAAGAAAATAAAATTCCAACAAACAGATTTTTTTTCTAAATGCCGGCTATTAAAATAAAAAAAAGCCAGTTTATCTTACATTTTCCATTACTGTTTCTCTGTCGTTGGAGATAGAATTTTTTGGTTTTGATTTTTGAAATCTGCTTAAATTTTGATTTTAAAAATATATAAGTTTATTCATAAATATTTTATAATATTTGTATTACACTATCTGAAATTCAATATTATTACATCAGCAGGCGCATGTCGTAAAATTTATGTTTGGACATCTTTTTTACATATAATTCTAAAAAATAACTATAAAATGGGCTATGTGCATGGTAAAAACTTACCAATATTGTAGTGGGGTGTTAGTTTTAGAAATAGAAGGCAGAGATAAAACCCACAAGACCATACACATAGACACATTTATAAAATATTTAATTTGTCGTAAATTTTACGACAGCATGATCGCTCGAAGGTTAATGTATTTGATCATTATTGAGGTGTGTGTGTGTGATGTTTCAGTTTTTACAAAGTTAAACTATCATGAGCAATAGTGGTTGGTCACTTTTTGGGCTCTGATGCTAATACCTTTCAGTGATTCCTTAAGTTCTTATAATGGAATTTTAAAATAAATGCATATCCAAACGGAATTTTAAAAATTGCTGATTTAAATCGACTCTCATAGAGGAAAAAAAATTGATTTTCAAGAAAATCAATTCCAAAGTGTCTATTCCTACAGTCGATCTTACCCCATTACGCTAAATAGATTCTACATTATTATGTCTCAGTATTAAATCTCTGTTAATTATAAAACAAATGTCTGATGTTTAACGCTTAACTTTGGTTACGTTTGACTCTATTTTTTAATACAAGATTAAAGAAAACTGAAATGAAATTGTATCATTTATATAATTTCCAGAGTATAACAAGAATCTCCTGCATCACTAGCATTAAAATAAATTTGCCAATGGTCAGGAATCAATCTCCAAAAACAAACAGAATTTGGATTATGATTCCAACCATCATTCCAACTCTCTGCTAAATCAAGATTTCACCCAATGAATAATATTAATAAATTAGGACACTATATGACCACTTAGATAAAAGAAAATAGAGTTAGAGTTAGCAGAGATGAAAAATCACAGCATCAACTTAGTTATGAGGTATGAAAAATTAAAATCACCAAAAAGATGAGAAGTTAGCAACTGGATTTATAAAGCATGGTGATGTATAACACCCTAAGTTAATGTAAACAGTTCTTATATAATATTATCAGACACTTAGCTGAGAGACATTTGGCCAAGGGCCATTTCACTGATGGATGTTTGAACGAATGGACAATAAACTGAACAGACAATTAGTAGAATTGACATTTGGCCGTTAATTTTGTTTGTTATTTTTATTTCTTCCTTTTATACAATTTTTGTTATTTTTATTTATTATTTTCTATGTAATTGCTTTATAAAATAAATAATAAAACTAATAAAAAAAATTGTTTCTTCCTTTCAATTTTTTTGTTATTCTTAAAAAATAACATCTGCCAGCAATAGTCAAAACTTATTTTAACCCAATACCGACCAATGGTGTATGACTGCATGGCTAGCTGCCTTATATTTTTATTTACACTGCTAAATTTCAATCCCACTTGAACCTTAAAGGCTCAATTACACTTTTATGCAAAAGGTCACCGATCCGTTTTAGTCCAGATAGTAATCGTAGACGTGTGCATAAATTTGTTTATAATTTTCTGCAGGGCTGGAGTCTGTTTAATTAATGAAATCGCTCTATACAATAGCCAATCATATTTCTCTTCTTGTTTACAATAGTTGTTATGGTTTTTAGTTTTAAGCATCAAAATAAATTCAAATAAACATCTTGTATTCTGTAAAATATTTTATTTTTACTTTATTTACCGCTTTACGAAAATCAATTTTCAAATAGGCTGTTTTTAAATTAAATCAATTGCGACAAAAACAACAGTGTGCCTACGCTACTTAGAAAACTAAGATATGATTGATTTAATGGAAAATAAAACAGAGAGACAAGTAAGTCTGTGTACAATATTGGATTTTTTTCAACAAGTACGGACAATGACAGTATTGAATATATTTTGTGAATGTAAACACTAAAATATCAAGTAAATAAATGAACGCTATAAACTGTGTATGTCAAATCACACAACAATTTAAAAATAAAAATATTGGTAAAAATTTACTTGACTAAATACAACCGAATTATTCATACTCAACCTTAATGCACATCTTTAATCGATTTCAGACAACACAGTGTATTATGGTCGGTTATTACTGTAAATTTCATGCCTCTAAATAAGGTTTGAAATATTCAATCCAAAAATTATTTCCAGACATTATTTTTCTGCAATGCTCCACTTTTGGTTCGAACTTATTAAGAGTTCTTGCTGGCATACGCTACAACTTTATTTTCTTTACGAGACCCTTGTGAAAGAATTGCACCTATGCCAAAGTCACTTCTGTCTGTTATCAGAAAAAAGGTTCCTCATAGTCTAGATATTGCATAAATTGGTTTAGAAGTCAATTTGTGCTTAATAAAATCAAATGATTCTTGGCAGTGAACTGTCCAATTAAACTTTTTATTTGTTTTAAATAATAGTTAATTTAATGGGTTTTTTAAAAAGTGGAATATATTTTAATGAAACTACAGTAATAACCTGCCATCCCCAGTAAACATTGAACGTCTTTACAATTTACTGGGATCAGGTAGTGGTTGATGGCAGCTGTTTTTGCTGGGTTTGGTTTTAGGCCTTTGGATGAAACCAAATGACCAAAATAATTAATTCAGGCACACAAAAATGGCTCTTGACATCTTTAGAATTAAACCCGAGTTATTTAAGGTTTGAAAACCCCTTTCAAGTTCTAGTAGGTTATATGGCCACAATTATATCGTCTAAATAGACATGGCAGCATGTACCTATTAGCTTGCCTAGAACTTTTGCATCATACGGATGAAAGTGTATGTTGCATTACATAGACTGAACAGCATGTTTAAGAACTCATACTTGCTATTATGAGTTACAAAAGTTTTTTTTTTTTTTTTTTTTAATATCATTTGGGTCTATTTTTACCTGTCGATAATCCGTTAAGCATTCATTACTGATAAAAAGTTTGTTAGCTAAAAATTCTAATGAATCACCTATTCTTTGAAATGTGTTTCTTTAATTATAATAGCATTTATTTTACGATCATCAATGCAGAAATGAAGACCAAATTCATAAATATTATCCAGTTTTGCAGTTGACTGCCATTATATTATTCCCTAAATATAAGTACTGTATTGTAGAGCCTTATCTGAAAACCATTCTGATGGTCCCACTAGAGTTATAATTGGGCCCTTATTGCAACTCCATACAACTTTAAAGAATTTCTATTTGTGTGTCACAAGTTTTATTGTGGTCTAGAACCCCATGTCTTTTTTTATTATTAGGACATTCATGTGTCCAGTGTGTACAGTTTCACAATTATAACAATCTCTGTTTGATAAATTACTTGGTTTAAATAATTTTATTTGTCTTTGTTCCTTAATTGTACTCTATCTACTTGTTTGTTTTCTTTTAAATTTAAAGTTTTAAATTTATTTAGGCTATATCAATCATGTATAATGAAGTTTAAAGTCTTTAATGGTTTTTTTGTAAGCTACTTGTGTTATATTTACTTCTTTATATTATAATTTTTATTATTATGAAGGTTTATTATACAAGAAATAATTACACTAGGGAGATATATAACCAAAGCCCAAAAGGATGTAATATTACAAAAATATATTAGGCTATATTACAAAAATTTATAGCCTGTTATATTACAAAAATATATCATATTATATTACAAAAATATATTATAAGGGTTAGATGCTTATATTCAATGAAAACATTGAATAATCATTAAAGTTAGAAAAACAAAATAAAATAATACAAGTAATAAAAAGTTACATGGAATTGATTAATTTAGTTAGTGCTGGAATAGGTTAGTTAGAGTAGCGCTTCGTTCTGATGTACAGTAAATATAATTTCTGAGAGCCTCTGGGAAGATTCTTGATATAGAATGACATGTGGGCAGGGCAAGATCTTTATAAGATCTAAAAAACGATAATGCCAAACTAACAGAAATATTCCTGCGTTCACTAAGGCTCTTTAAATTCAGTTTTTCTAAAGAGTTAGGGTAGTCAGTGTATAAATAACCCAAAATAAACCTAAGAATTCTTCTTTGCACGCTCTCCAATAACCAAACATGTTTTTTTTTTATTATTATTGAGGAGTTCCAAACTGGACAAGTATATTTCAGAATTGATCGGATGAAGAAATGAATACTGAACGCAAAGTACTGTCAGCACCCATTCCTTTAAAGTCTATACAATAAGAACAATCATTTGAGTAATTTACTTATGATATAGGAAATGTGGCAATCCTATTTCCTATGGCAATTCATTTTCTTAAAATTTGTTTAATTTTCTTTGAAAAAGTAATCATGTTTGCAAACAATAAGAGTTTTCATTTGTTAGTTTTTTTTTTGTTTTTTGTTTTGTATTCAAAATTGCTGTAACATGTCTTCTTGTAAATTATCTTTACAAAATACTTTAATAAATAATGTCTTAAATTCTTCAAATGTGTTAATTAAATTGTCATTGTTTTCAAAAACCATGTATAAGCATTATTTTTTAATAGTATTAGAAAAACAACTTAGTCAGATTCCGTTACCTGCCCACCAATGTAATTAACATTAAGAGTTGTGTGAAACTAAAACGTAGTAGTATGTGAAATTACTGTTTTTCTCGCCGATTTTAGTATATTTTTAGTCCTAATCTTACCGTAACCCTGAATTCTAGGATAATCTAGAGGTGAAATAATTATTTACTGAGCGCCGATCTAAATAATTTCAACTTACTACCGTCAGCCATATTGGTGGGCAGATAACGGAACTTGGCCAACAACTTTAATCTCATTCCATTATTGTTAATTTCAACAAATTTGTTTAAATTTTATAACCATTGTATTGAAGTTTCATATTTGTTACCATAGAAATTACCAGGTGTCAAATTTTTTAAATGTACAATTATTTAAATATTTACTTAATTTACTAACAATAGATGGATTAATTTTAAAACTTTTATCTCAACTTTTTTTTGTTATTACTTTCAATCGATGAATTTTCACGATCTGCAAGTTGTAAAATGTTTACTTAATAAATGCATTTGTTAGTTTTTTTGTTTCTGCTTTTCAACTTTTTAAATTTTACATTAATGTCGGTAATATGGTTAATTCAGAAATGAATGTATCAGAATCCTCATTTAGATAAGCAAAGAGCACATACAGTAATTTACAGAAAAAAAAACATACCTTGATAACAAATATTATATTTGTAGATAAAATGTGAATGGTAAAGCAATATTGAATTATAGACATTTATATTTTAATTTTTTTGATAAAAGATGGAGTTAACAAGATATTCACTTTCATATGACTGTGAATATTTGTTAAATATTCAAATCCCAAACCTCGAAGCAACATATACTCGCATCAACAATATTAATATTCTCCACATTTAATTTATATTTTAAAAAGGTATTAATTCATTTTGTCTATTTCAACAATCTTTCAAATCAATGATGTTTAAATACTTAATAACTCAAACAGGTAAATGAAATGAATATTAAATCAGTGTTCAAGGTAAATACAGCATATAGGCTAGACAATAAATACGAAAACCTCAGAAGGCATAATTAATTTTTAAAAAAAGTTTTAAGTAATAAGTGGCTAACACCTGTTATTTCATGTCATTTAAGTAAACATTAGCAAGGTTATAAAATATCAAATTCTTTATCTGTAAAATTAAAATGCCCTGCGGAGCTTTTTAGATTTTTTTTAAATTGGATTTTAACAAATTTTATAATACTATAATAAAGGTTTTCTTTTTTTTCTTCCTTTCAACATTACATTATGTTTATCAATAAATCTAATTAGCCATGATTCTATTATTCTGATATTTAAATAGATTAAAATAATAAATTAGACTATATAAAACATACCTGTGATTGGAAAACAAAAAATTAAACTTTCATTTTATTATTTGTCTACCTGGACACTGTCAATTAAGCGTCTTTGTAGTGGTGCTGAGAATATTGAAGTGATATCTTTCAATATGACATAATAAGGTGAAAGTAGGCATATCGGTTGGTGTATGTTGGATAGCTAGAGGGATGCAATCCAAACTTTATCTAGAGCATGAAATAACAATCACTAAGATAAAAGATTCGACTCAAGGTCACGTGATCATTTCTTAATAAAAAATGCATCTTAGTTTTTTTTATAGTTTTTTTTATTTATTACAGTATGTAATAAATTATTATGGTCTGTAATTTTTTTTTTTTCTTCACCTAAATTGTTAAAAAATTAGTAATATCAATAAAGACTAATGTTTTCATTGTTCACACATGATAAAAAAGAAAAAAATTAAAAAAATAATATTTGCTTTCTTGTCTCCTTGTTAGTGGGTTTCTGGTGCTGCAATTTAGAATTTATTTGACTCAAAACTTTTTCTTGGAATGCCGAACAAAAAATTATTTTTATTTTCGTTCCGCGCACACGGTGGCGTCATTTTGTGCTGAATAAAATGAGTGACAAGTAAAATAAAATTTTAAATTAAAATTTGAACTTAGCATTTTATTTTGTGATGAATTTTTAAAGTTAAACATTTTTGATTAGCTCTTATTACAGCAATCGGATTTAAAAGCCTTAAATAAACATTAAAGGGGGTGTCCACTCTACACTATAATTTACAAATTACTGTTGAATATATTAATAATTATTATATAATTTATATTTATTTTTAGCTCTTAATCTGTTTTTTTTTTAAAGTTTTAATACAAATTATTTGCTAATAGGGAGATTTTATTACTGCGGGTTTGCTACAACAACTACTATGGTAACTTGTATGCATGCCTTCTCACATTCCATAGCATTAAGACCACAGTAGCTTTAGATCGTCTAATTGTTGAATGAATGGTGACTAAACATAATAATGTACAACCTTATCAGTTTGAGCCTCAACATACTGTTAGTTCATCTCAAAGAAAAACAAAATTGGTCAGTGAAGGACAACAGAATTAAATGGAGGAAGAAAACACATCTAGATTGGATAGTAACATTGGTATTTATTGCAAAGTTTACATTATCTTGAACTGAAATTGAAAGTTTCTTTACTAGTGGTAAACTTATCGGCACGGATTACTGCAATCACATGACAATGTTGGAATATTAATTATTAGCACTGGTTGGCAGCCATATTTTTTGTTTGGAGTTTTAAGTATTATTGATTTGTTCTTTCTTTAAAGAAATAAGATACACATTTATAAACAAAAACATAATAACAAGCTTACTGCCATGCAATGCAATTACATTTACTGTATTGAAAAGAAAACCAATAGTTAAAAGACTATGTATTTGATATTTATTGTAAATTGACTATCTCTTAACCATCACTAGATGGCCAAGAGATGGTCAATTTCTTGGTGAATCTAAGAACTATGAACTTGGACTCAGAGAGGTGTTTATTCAACAAAGGAAAACCTTGGCTTCAACTCTGGTGTGGTTGTTGGTATTTTTGATTAGAGACGAGAGAAGAAGGACTGTGTAGTAAATTTTATTTGGCCAATATTTGTCAAAAGTAGCAATAGGCAAATATGATAAATCAATATGTATCTTAATGAAGGGTATTGGTGAGATTATTATGTCTTGAAAAAATCTAAACATTGTAATTTCCACATTGCAAAGAATATAATATTCCTGATACTAAGTTTTTTTTTTGTATTGGAGCTAAAGAGTTTAGATAATGTTATGGACACTTTGGATTTACAAGATGCACAAACTTTTTCTACAGCAACTAAATATTGTTCGAAGATGGTAGAAGATAGATGATAATTGTCATTTGTTGGTTTACTTAAATAAATCAAAAAATGCCTAGAGACCAGGTATTAAGATTTTCTGTAGAATTTATAATTGAAGCTTTATTCACATGGGAGGTTTTAATTGTGTGATTCAAATTAAATATACAAAATGTATACTCATTATAATAAAAAAACTGTCGAGAAACTAAAGAACATTATGCTCCTTGGTTGAAAACAATCATAAATATAGAAAATGAGATATTATATCAAATAGGTTATGATTTAAACAGTGCCAACATTACAACATGTTTGAATTTATATGTAATAAATAACAAATAGTTTAATGAGAAAAAAAAAAATAATTTTCATTGACTTAGTAACTGGTCAGATTTCATAAAAAAATTTTTTTAACTGAAATTCAAATGTTTTTTTTAAAAAAAATGTGGAAAATGAAATAGTTAAAGATTGCGCCAATACGAATGTAATATGTAAATTAAAAGTAATACAGAAATAATGCAATGATTTGTAATTTTGGAAAAAAATAAAGAACAAGAGTAATAAAATAAAAGAAGTTAAAATTTGAATGAATGTAAAAAAATTTAATGTTGATACTAATTTTGAAAAATTAATATTTATTTATTTATAACAAACAAACCCAATGAATAAACTATAATAATCTTTACACCTAAATACCTAAACTCTATAAAAAATTTGGTAAAAAAATAAAATAAATGTATTTATTGTAGCCTGTTGATATTAATGAACCTGCTTTTGAAATAACCTATTGTCTTAATTAGCTATGACATTTGATGATAACCTTGCAAGATCAGAATTAAAGCATTGTATATTATTTTTGTTTTATTGTATACAAATTTTTATGCCCATGGTTATATAAAAATAGTTATTCATGTGCTTATATTTTTTGTTTTTGCTAGTGTTATTATATTTTGAAGTATGTAA
>PXIH01S0013408.1:10353-22897 GCA_003024985.2 Euperipatoides rowelli
TAAAATCTAGTGCGAATCATGAGATGTAACTCACTGTATATAAAATAATAATTAACACTAATTAAATTGAAATGTCATACTTTTCCAAAAGTATATTATTTCTTTCTTTTTTCTTTGTTAATAAAATCATGATTGAAAGGTGAAATAATGCAATTGTGCATTAGAAGTCAAAAGTTTATTTCTTATGTAATTACCTGATGACAGAATTATACAATGATCCTATTATTAATCTTTTTTTAAAAAGTGTATTCTACAATATAAAATGACTTATCTGTGACTTTCTTAGAACTTATGATATACTTTGTAAACAATAGTATCTATAACAACTGTATAATGTTATAAAAAGAAATCTTATAAACTAAAGTGATCAAAAAAAAGGTTTAACTGCAAGAGCAAGAAAAAATAAATATTTTTTGTGTATATGAAAATAATGGTCAAATATATTAAACAGTACAATTAAGCAAAAATTACTTGCATAAATAAAACTTAAAAAAAAATTCCAACTTTCAACCTGCTTTAAGTATTTTGGCATTGATTCGCAACCAGTGAGTATCAACACACAGATGGATCACGGGAGTGTTAAGTGGATAGCGAGCATAAGAAAGAAAAAATTACTAAGTTTAAGTACTTTGGGCAAACTATTATTGAAATTAACATCTAGTTTTTATTTATTTTTATACGGTATTTAAATATATTCCAGCAATAAATGTTTGTAAACAGAAATTAATTGTATGTTGGTAACGATTTAAAAGAGCACGTTGTGTTTGGTTCAAGCATAGACCACACACTCACTCATTGTATAGTCTCCGTGTAATTTATTTTTATTTGATAATTTGAATGATACATCATTATTTTTATTTTAAATTCCATTTGTTATAATTTCATATTATACGATTTGTAGTCGGTTAATATTTCATCTATGTTCTGAATTTATTTGAATTTGGCCCTTTGGTTACTTTATATTTGTCAACTGACTTCAATTTTGGCCCAATAATAAAACAGTTATTAGTCGAATGTACTTTTGATACTTGAGTACAAAAATTCCTAGCCCGGGTTGAGTGTTGAACTTTCATTGGCTGCACTCTAATGAATGAAAATTTAATGAATGAATTGCTAGATACCTAGTAGAAACTTTGTTGACTACCTTGGAAAAAAAAAATAAGTAAAAAAAGGGGTTCCTGTTTGGGTACCAGGAATAAATGATGATTTTAAAAGATATAACATAGTCTTTTGTATCTTGGAAATTTGGAGATGCCATTTTAATAAATAAAGAAGTTATGATAACTAGTGAGTTTGATACAGTATTCCCAAACCGTGATATATGACAGCTGTGAAATGAAGTGATAGAAAATATTTGTTTGCTGGAAACTAAATGTGAATAAGATGGAGGATCATATCCTGAGTCTGTATACCAAAGTTAGAAGAGAAATTATGAGTATTAATTGAGATATAACATTTTTGTTGAAATGTACTGTATACTATACTTACTACAGGAATAGTATAGTGGACCATGAAATAGTTGGTAGGAATTATTTTTCCATTGTACAAAAACTAATTATGGAATAAGATAGAAGATTGTGTCCTTAGTCTATAAAGTAAATTTTGTAACTATATGCAATAACAAAAGAAATAATTAATTTTTTTTATAATTTAAAATTGTTTTTTGTTCACAGGTCTCTTTTTTTTTTCATTTATTTTTGTATCAGCACTATTTTAGCGTGGTCGCTTTTGCCAAAACGCTCTAAAATTGTTTTCAAAAATTATTTTCATCTGTTGTTATAATCAAGTTAGTCTTGCGGATTAATTTTTCCTGAATCTTGTATGTTGTTTGATTAGTTGCCTAAGATTGTTACAAATAAAAAAAAATCCAAAAGATCAAACCCAAAAGTTTTTTGTGAATAACTACTTTTTTTACTTTCTCAACAATATTAGGCACATTTTCAATGTTAGCCATAACAACCTTTTCGTTCTCCCTAGTGTTATTGGGTGATCTATAACTTAAACCCATCAAACTTACTCCTTCATTAAACATAATTTCTAACCATAATATTTCAGCATTCAAAGGTTGAATATCGTCTTTATATTTAGTGTGTGTCTATAAAAAATTAAAACCCCACCCCACTTTTTATTCATCCTATCTTTTTTTTATAATTTGGAAACCAACAATATTAATTTGCTCATCTGGTGTTTTATGATCCAGCCATGATTCAGTTATTAAAATTAACATTAACCATTTCTAGGAAAATTATCAACTCATTGAATTTGTTTAGGAAATAACAAATATTAGTATATACAGTAATACATCCAAGTAGTCACAAGAGATATTTTTACTCTTATGATCACTTGTTTATTGCTATTTTCTATTAATATAATCTAAAATCTCTTTTTTAGAATGTTTTTTTAATACTCTTCCGTAGCTTGACACTTTTAGTTCTGCTGTTTTATTTTCCTCAATTGATGTTACTTTATTTATTTCTATTATGGTGTTTATAATTGGGTTATATTCTAACATATCTTTTAAGTCTAAAGGCATTGGTGTATAGTATTCTCTATTTCCTTAATTACACTTTATTCATAGGCATGGTGATTGTTTTTTTTTTCATTATCCGCATAATATTGATCTTCCAAATAAAATTCTTTCAAATCAAGTATCTGCAAACTGTTGTTAAATTCAAAAATGTCCATACAATAGGTAGCAATGTTAACAACTCTAGAAAGTTACACTTTTTTAATAACACTGTTATAACAAATGATCATTTTAAAGACTTCTTTGTTTTCGATTACCTATCACTGATAGGTAATCGAAAACAAAAGTTTTTCAAATGATCATTTGTAATTGTATAGATAAATTTATAAGTGATAGGCTATCACTTATACCTAAAATACATTTATCTAAAATCATTTGATCATTATCATTTATTATTAACTCGATATTACCATTTTCTTTTTTAACACACCCTTTGACAAAACATTTTTTTCTGTAACTAAAAGATCAACAAATGATTCACATATATTGAAATCTTACATAAATTTTTTTACAATTATTAGGTTCAATTTTTGTACTTTCTACTTTTTCAATACTGTTTATTTTATCCGAAAAAGCATTAAGTTTTATTAAAGCATTGTTATCATTAGTTTTAATTAAATCATTCGTATTAACATTATTTATTAAATTTTTGACTCCAAATTCTTCTTTGTGTACTCCTTTCGCTTCAGTTATTGAAAACTCACCTAAAAATGGAGCAATGTAAGATTCTTTGATACAAATGTTCGAGTTTAAAATAGCTTGATTTATTTTTAGTTACTTCTACATATAATGATTTATAGCTGTTATTTCTAGACGAACAGTCATAACATTAGATTTTTTTCTATTTATAATACTGTTTATTAAGCATATGTACTGCACATTTCTAAAGTAATATTAGTCAATTTTATTTAATTTTCCATTTAGTTATGTTTGCATGTTCATTTTTTTTTTTTTTCTTTTTTTTTTTGTACCATGAATTTATAAATGTTCTTAAAATTTGCTTATCAGTGGTTACACTTTTATATTTGGGTTTATTTACAAAATCCTGTGTAACATAAGCACTTGTTCTCATCTGCTGTTGTCCATTTCTTACGTCACCAAAGCCTTGATTAACCCTATTTTGTAGGTCTCTACTTTTGTCTTTTATTAAATATGGGCACAGAGACAAATCTTCTTCATTATTAACTCCACAGCCTTACTAAATATGGGTATGAAACTTGCCCTAATTTGGATTAAACTTAGTTCTGTGCATCGGCAAGAAGCGTTCAGCTAAGCTTGCAGTCAATATGTAAACATTCAAAATGGTCACCGGAAGTTAGCTTATCGCTTGCATTTGTTTGTAAACAAAGACATGTTTCTGTGTTTGTGCTTGGTGTGCAGTAGATGAAATAGGACCACCTAGCAAAGTGAAGGGTGTAATGTTTTTGAGCATCTCGTTCTACTCTTTTTATAATTAAACTTTGTTTTGTACTCTTTGATACTATTATGTAAGGGTGTCAACACTATTTGTTTTGACTAAATTGTCACTTTTTTTAACTCTTCAAGTTTTTCATTTTTTATTAAATTTATTTGTTGTAGCCAATTTTTTTCTTCCATTTTCGTTTAACTAAATCACTTGCAGGATTTGCAGAATGACTCATTTTAATTAGCCTAATTAAAATTAAGAAACATTGCAATTACTGTATAGCATACAGTAAACAATTGGTTTTTATTTTAGAACTAGTGAGCATGCCTAAAGCAATACAGATGCAAAATTTGTCCGTTTGTCAAAATGTGTCATGAACGTCATAATTTAGCTTTTATTCCACTCCACATGTGCAAGATTCGAAGTGGTCCTATTTAGCAAATCAGTGCTCAGCTTTGAACTGAATCTTGATTTTGTTTACGTATTTAATTTAGGATTACAATGATTTTCATTGATTTAGAAGACCAAATTATTTTGACGATTAAAGATGAGATTCTAAGCTTTAATTTGATATTAAACATGACAGCCTCTCTGCTTTATTTCGCTATTTATTACAAGTCAAAGTAAGCCAATTTTATCAATTTTTTTACAACTTGTTTTAAATAGAAGAATAGGGTAGAAAAACAAATTAAAGATTTAAAACATATTTTATTAAACAAAAATAATTTTTTTTGTTTACACGTGCCGTTAAAACTTGGTTTATCTTTGCCTATTTCAACTTTATTGATTTATGTGTATTTTTNGTGAAAATCAGAGTAATTTTTTATTGTGGAAAGGGGGGGGGGGCAATATATATACTGTATATATACAGTGTACAGTATATATATACAGTATATTTGCATGCTTGTTTAGTAGTACCTAGTAATGTGTGTGTGTGTTTATAATATTTTTTTTTTCTTTCACATTATTATTATTTAATAATCCTACTTAATACAATTTAAATAAAAACCCTAGCCCCAATTGGATGTGGTATTTTTTTACATATTGATTGGAATTATAATTAAGAAAATAGGATTTTAAAATTAATGCTTGAAAATCAAGTAAATCTTTAATTTTATATTTCAAAGATTAACTTTATAAGCCATGACTTTTCATAATATAATCTGTTCCTCTGGTAACTCTTAAGATTTGAAGTTCCCTAATTGTGATAATATACTGTATAATCTCTTGGATATTGTTAGAATCATTGCCTGTCGTAAAGTTAGTAGTTATATGTAATACACATATTTACAAACTATTTATACTTCAGTTCAAGAATACAGGCCCTACTTCTCGTCAATAAATCTGCTCATGGTTAACCACACAAAAGACAACTCGTGAAAAGGCTTGGCCATTTTTCCATAATGTATATTCTTAGAAGCACGACATATAATGCAAAGCTAACCGCAACAACAAAATAAAGATATAAATATTTCTCATTTGTTTAGTCTCAACAAATGCAGATTCATTTTGTGGGCAAACACAATGTTTAAAATCCTGTGTCACCATTTTTTTTCAAAATGAGCAATTGTTAACTCGCCAGTGCTATAGATTAGCCCACTGTAGAATACAATCAAAATTAAAGACATGTCGACATTCGAAACACCCAAAGAATTACCACAAAGGAAAAAAAAAAGAATTGTTAATTTACTTATTACTAGGTAAAGAAGCACACGGCAGTCTGACGCCATTACAACTGGAATTAGATTCACTAATTGTGTTGTATATTGCAATGAGCTGGGTTTATGTACATTTTTTTTATTAATTATTGCCTTCAAATGATAGCTGAGTTAATTTCAAAATATGATTACTACTTAATATGTCGTTTACGGAATAATTGCCGTCCATAAAAGTTGTATTAAAAGTGACCACGTCAATTACTAATTGTAATTAATATCGTTTGAAATATTCAAACACGCTTGAACATGCTAATTCATTAATTATTCATTTACTTTTTCATTTGTATGTGTGTGCACTCGGGTAAATAGTGTGCACACAAAAACGCCGTTGTGTTCGCATTTTGGAAAGGTTGCTGCCTTTCTACCAAGCATATTTTTATTTCTTGTATTTTAAGTTTCTTTAGCTGGAATGGCAGTGGCCTTTCCAGGTTCCAGTCCACCCCTGTATCATGCCAGGATAGTCTTTAGCCATTTGGGAATTTTTCTTTTCGTTATGTAATATACTTTTTTTATGATGATCCCAGAATATACTTATTTTCTTTGTTTCAACTTTTAAAATAACACTTGTGGAAGTTCATTTATCTTGTAACATCAGCGTTGAAAATAAAACATTACAATATACATTAAATTACTAGATTTAAAATATGCTCTGTTACATTGTTGATAAAAAATAATTTGAAATTATCTAAAACACCTACAGTATAATAAAATTAGGCCATACTTTCACTTTGGGATTTCTTCTGAATTAGAAAGGGTCATAGAATTAAAATTAATGTCTAAATGCCAAGGATTTTTAGGTAAATCTTTTAGTCACAATTTTCAACAATAGTAGTAATAGAATCATGACTAGGACTTGAACTGCTGCTATGTTCTTTTTCATTATAAGGAAAATCGGAGTTAGAATCATCAATATAATTGTTGGCTTCCAATTCATTATCATCTAATCATCATCATTCGACTCAAAATCATCTATCATCATTTGCTTCAATTGTGTTTTGGTTAGTGCCAATGGACCTAACTAGTTGAAAATATTAGTAATTTGTTTTTGTAGAGTTTATGGGAGTTGAATATTATTTACTCATTTTTAAATACACTGTACTTCATTTATTTAGCAACTTTTTTTTTCTCTATTTAATTTTATGCAATTTTTTTTTCAAAGCCTCATAACACCAATATGAATGAAATAATAAAAAAACAGTTTGGTTATATAACCCTGTAGTAGTCACGGTATCAGATAACGTAATTCATTTTCAAAAGTGTCTTTCTAGCTAATGCGCTGAGCTAGAATAATATACAGCCTTTTATGTGCCTGAATCAATGAGTTTTTTCATTGGTCAATTAGCCGGTGTTGTGATGGCAAGGAATATATTGATTTCCTATGATTTTATCTGTCAGATACACTCCGACAACTCTCACAAGTTTTTTTTTTTCAGGTAGCATAATTCAAATATTATAAAACATTTAGGAATAAACTTATACATGTTTTTAAATCAGAATTTAATACAGATTTCAAAAATCAAAACCAAAAAAATCTATCTCCAACGACAGAGAAACAGCAATGGAAAATGTAAGAACAACTGTCTTTTTTTTTTATAGCTGACAGAAAAAAATTCATAAAAAAAAATCTTTGTTGGTGTTTTTTTTTTTTTTATATATTAAAATTCCTAATAAAAAATAGAACAAAAAATACTATTTTAAGTTTTTTTGTATCTGTTATAGATATTTAAATATTTAACAATGTATTATTTGGCCATATAGTAAATACGAGCTGTAATGATTTCTGTTGTATGCCGACGTTTAAAAAAAAAATCTGTTTGATGGATTTTTTTTTTATGTATTAAAATTCCTGATAAAAGATAGAACCAAAATACTATTTAAGTTTTTTATATCTGTTATATATTTTGAAATATAGACGTGTATCTCACAGATACACCACGACTACTCATGTAACTTTCTGACCATGACTATTGCAGGGTTAATAAAGTCGTGTTGGTCTTGTCTGAAATAAATTTATTATACAACTCCATAAATAACGGATTCACTGGTAAAACGCACATTACAATGGCTAATAGACTTTTAACAGAAAATGTAGCTATTAAACAGCAGTAAAACAAAAATGGTATTAATAATTCGATCCAATTTTTTTTTTCTCCAGTCCATTAAAGAAAAATTTTACTTGTTGAAACATTTGGATACTTTCTTTTTCTGGTTCTATTTTTTTATTATTTTTTATAACCTTGATTTTTTATGTAATTGGTTCCAAAGTTATATAGCCTATACATACTGTAACAGGGCTTGACGCTTGTCATGGCAATGGTGGCAAATGCCATCATATCTTTAAAAAAGCCAACCAAGATGCACAAGCAGTGGCAAATATTTGCCATCCATTTTTTTTATGGTCACAAGTTTAAAGCATCTAATTAGCAAGTGACATTTAACCATATTTCCCTTGTTTACCCATAAATAGTAATAAAATATTTAAAAACATACATGTTTAGAATATTCACACAACTTTAGTATTATATATCTCATGTTTTAATACATGTATGGTAGTTAAATATAAATCTTTGTGAACAATCAGAAGAGTTGCCACTCTTTCCTGAAAGTTGCCACCCATAGGCCTTTTAGGGAGGCAATTTGTTGCCGCCCATTAAAAAAATTAATGTCGACCCCTGCTGTAAGTGATATAAATTATGTACAAAAAAAATATTAGAAAAGGGGCTATAAAAATATAATTGTATCTAGGGATAATGTATTTTCATATTGTATTGATTATATCAAGAGCCACATTTTTAAATTCACAGAATGATAGAGGCTTCTCTTATTACTGGGTTATTGTAGATTGAAATGGGTGTTAAATATCTTATTAAACCTTAAAACAGGATTGGTAACAATAATATTTGTCTAAAAGGGCAGAACAGTAATTTAGAATTAAATATTTTATTAAAGAATAGATATGAAATAGAAGGTCACTGATTATGTGTTTAAATATTAAATTTGAGTAATGGATAAATCTATATTGTATTTATGATGAGTAACATAGAAAAGTTACAAATCAATATTAAAATAGATTCATGCTTGTTAATGTTTATTATTAGATTTCAATGAGTTATTCCAAATTATTGAAGGTACATTCTAATTTGGATCTAACCAGGTTATTATGTTGAATTCATGTCAATATTAAAACCTAAACCTTTACTAGCATTTTCTTTAATTTTATTGCATTGATTAAAAATAAGCTTATAGTCATTAATTACCTAGATAAACATTGACAAAATGAGTTCTCTCACATTCTACTTTCCTAACATAATTATGTATAATAGGTTTAATTTGTCTTTTGTAAGTACAGTAATATTAGAACATTTACTGTATTAATATTTAATGTAATACTCCATTGCTTGCATATCACATGTCAAGAAGACAAAGAGATGACTGTAAATCAATATAATGTTTTTAGTGTCCATTTTTTTTTAATAGTTTTAAATTAACTGCAAATAATAATGATTGTCTAAATATGATGATTGGATCAATATACTGTAAGAGTGATTTTAGAATTGGACCTTGTTGATCTTAAAAGGATTAGCTTCTTTCAGTCGGCTCAATTTATCAGTACATCTTTATTTTATTTAACCATGAAATAATGTGCATCTAGGGATTTTTTTCATATATTCAATTTAATAAGATTTTTTTTTTAAAATTAGCTATAGGAATTAAAAATATTCTAGTGACTTGATGTCACTCTACCAGGAGTTAATAAAATTAGTTGTTTTACTTTTATAAGTATTACATTTAAGTGTATTTACTGAGTTTTGATTTAAGGTTATTAATTATTTGAAAGTTAATCTGTTTTTCTGATTAAAGTAAAGCATTTGTAGAGTAAACCCACTGGTATGTTTTATTAGAAAATAACGTGATGCACATACTGTACGTGATTATATGCCATGATACCACCAAAAGAATGGCCAAATAGGCAAAAGTCTGGTTTCCGTTATGATTTAGCGGCACTTGAACAGTCTGTTGGTGTATACTCTGAGTTGTTCAAGATATAAAACTCTTAAAACTACAGTAATTTATTTCAAATAAATCATTTCCTTCAAATTTTGAAATAAGTTTTACATTAGTTAATAGAGCAAATAATTATTTTTTGTCTGTTTTCAGCTAATTGATTGAATATCTATAATCAAAATTTAAATAAAACCATACCTGCCAACTTTTACAATTTAATCGTAAAACATACAAGTTTCAATAGTTTTGAACGACTTGTATTAGCTAATGCTTTTTACGATTTTTCAAATTTTATATTTAACAGTATTTGATTTAATTGTAGTAGCAATAATGTATAAATTTATACTTTTTTTCCATCAATTACAGTATTTCGTCAATGACAATGAAATTGATTTCAGTTCATCAAAGTAAATAATCATTTGGAATTACAAATTGATCAAAGAGTATGTTATGCAGGCATAAACAAATATTTTTTACAGCTGATTAGTGCTCGTTTTGATGAGAAAAGATGACCTATTGTATATGCACATTTTTTTTTCTAAGAAGGTTTAGCAAACCAATTAAAAAATGTAAATAATCAGCATTTGATAAAATAATGTGAAAATTGTCATTTGTTCTGAAATAAAATTGACATTAAAACAATTGTTTTTTTTTTGTTTTTTAAATCTTAAATATTACAAAAAAAATTAAATACAGCCTAACAATTTCATGATTACTTCTAGAAGGCAACTAACTGCAGTTTGTCTTTTGAGCTTTAAAAAAGGATGAGACAATAATTGAAAAAATCTTAATATTGCCTCCATCTTTAAATAATTTTGCTCTATCTTCAAACAATAACAATGTTCCAACTTTGATGATAATTAAGAGATGCAATAAACATGTTAGATTATTGTGACATTTCCAATCAATAGCCTTATCCAAAGTTTAATTCTTTCTTTGGAGTTTCAGCAATATTTAAAAAAAAAATTTGTTTTAGTTTGAAAACGCAATCTGTAAAGTTTTATTTCCATTATCCAATTTTTATTAACTAGAATTTCCAATTTTAAAATAATTAAATATACAGAACTGCATATTTATTTTTAAAAAATTATGCATTTACAATATGTTGGAAGTATTGATTCAGTTCACATATAAGAAATAATTTATAACGTGTTATTACAACAATGACTACTCTCTTTTATATATTAGTATAGTTAATCAAATATTGTGTTGTCTTTTTATGTCTTAATCGTTTACTTAAAATATAAAATTATATTTTAAGTAAACAAGACATAAAAAGACAGCACATTATTTTATTAACTATACTAATATATATAAAAGAGAGTAATAACTGTTCAGTTACAGCTTTCATATTATATGAAAAATCAAAATCTTAATGTGAATTTAGTATTATCAATAGAGTGGAAAGATATCATGACATTTGAATTAATGAATTCAGTATTATACCACTACTAATTAGGTATTACATGTATTCTCATCCAGGACATTATCTTTTAATATTTTGTTTACTCAACTTATAGGTTACCATTTGTGATTTATTAATAGTTTTATTATTTAATTCAGTTAATTAGTAATTCAATTATATTGTTTTATCCCTGTATAATTTAATTAGTGTTACTTAGTACTGTATTGACTTAATTAATCTAACATAGATAGTATTTAGGCCAAGTTCTTTTAACCTTATCAGCTGACCCAGTACTAATGCATGCTGGGCTAGCTTGGGTTGTAGTGTTGTTGACCTCCATCTTGACGAGTGTATTGTATTGTGTTAATGTTTAGTGTGATTAATAAACCATATTTAAAAGCTAATATTGGAGTTTATTGGGATAAGCCACTTGTTGATATTTTAGTTCATGTTTATGTTTATGTTACATCATCCTTTTTGCCTATAATTGTATGTTTATAGTGAGTGCATTGGATAAATGTATCACAATAAACCTATTTAGTATAGCTTATATACAGTAGGCTTATTTCAAATGAGTATCTTTTGCAAAATACCTTAGTTAAAATTATTGCCTACTTTTAATTTCATTTGAATGCTTATTTTGTAATTTTATTTTAATTTAATAAACTTTGAAATTAAAAAAAAACAACAATACTAGAGGCCTATTATATTAAGCTTATTTAAAATAATAAACTACTAAAAATATATTACATATATTTTATTCATATACTGTAAATACCATGCATCATATTCTGATTAGCATTTGCAACTAAATTAAGCTAATTTCATTTTAGTTTGAAAACAGAAGTTAGAGGGACTAACTCCTACTGAAGTTTAAACCCCCACTTGGTGAGGGTTTTTTAACGTTTTTTTTTATTTTTTTTTTTGTAATTTCAGTTGAAAGTTTTAGTATTTTTGGGTGTAGATCTTCGTATTTTAAATGTTTTAATGAGTTGACAGGTTTGTAAAAGCATATCTTTTGAGTCAAAAATTTATTTTAACATGATTATTTCCTAAAGGATGTCGGCCAGAATCCGTTAGCTGCCCACCACTATTNNGCGGAAGAATATTAAATCTGTTGAACAAACTACACATTGCATACTAAAATACAAAACGTCGTTTAGCACACGATCTGGCTTAGTTTATTCACCAGATCTAATATCCCTCCACAAATTTGCAGTGAGATACGGGGAAATTTCAACCTTCTGATAAAATTATGAAATCGATTTTTCCATTAAAACAATATAGTGACTAATATATCAACTACCAATTTATCAATGAAAAAAATAATGTGCTTTTATGACCTTAATATAAAACAATGCATCCAAATCGAAATTAGCCGTATAAATTATAGTATTATGTACTGTATATATTTATACAACTTATTCTAAAATATATTTATCATTTTAAATTTTTTTAAATTAATAAACTATAATATGATTAAT
>PXIH01S0013437.1:6047-17557 GCA_003024985.2 Euperipatoides rowelli
TTTGACTTTTAAAGCAGAAATCAAGACAAACTTTTCTCAAAGTAATCCTGTATTTCCACTCAAGTCTCCGCTCATTTTCCTCTACACTTCGTTTAGTTGCTACTTTGCCTCTACAGATGATGTTTTCAAGCGACCAGTCTATATATACTGTTATAATTTCTATCACAAAGCATTCTGGGTAGCCCCAGAACTATTGTGGCCACGTGTCGTTCCAATAACGGACATATATCTAAGCTCACTGAATAGTTGGCTAAGTTTCTATGCTATAATATGGTGCGCCTTACTTGAAAATAAAAATAAATTTTAATTTATATTTACAGTATATCTTTTTAACAATTAAAATGAGAGACTATACTATATAAGAGAAAGAGAGAGAGAGAGACGGAACATAAAGTATTTACATACTAAGATTAAGATACTGATACTAAAATAAAATAGGAAAGACAGACAGACAAGATTATTAATAAATACTCAGGAATATAATAAGTCTGTAAAGTCAAAAGTTTATGATTTGTTTAGTTAATTAACCACAATAAGACTTATTAGTTTTTAAATAAAGAAAATATAGTATTCTAAAGATTTTCTAAATCATTTTTTTTTAAAAAATAAAGTTATTTCCATTTGATNGATGGTTATATCAAACATTGAAATTAGCCTATTAAAATTATAACATGAAATTCGAAAATCACTTTAAGTAAATTCATACATTTTCCTAAGTTATAGTATAAAGAATTATATTGATAAATACTGTATATGTCTATTTAATAAATACATCTTGTTATTAAAAAGGGAGTACTTTATAAGTATTTTTAATTGATATCCACATATATTTGATTGATGCAATATTTACTAATAAGTTTTGATATCCTGAGAAAAACTAAATGAGATTAGAATCCGTTCTATGCTTATGGTTTAAAAGGATACAATTATTTGAAATAAATCACATTTTTATTTTTTAATAAGTTTATTATTTACAGACTACCCGTTTCCTTATTTAGATTAAATCTAAACTTTTATATCAGCAAAGATTGAAATTAGTAAAAATCTAAGATTCAAAAATTAAAAGTAATTAATTATGGTTTTTACTGTAGGCTATGTTACCGACTCACCATAGAGCCCTGTTGGTGATAATTTACTTGAATAGCCGTCTAAAGTATAAGTTTATAATGCATAAGATTGGTATTCTAAGGCCACACCTAAATTACAATCTATTGTATGTTTTAAAAATAGGAA
The DNA here is from genome assembly GCA_003024985.2 of Euperipatoides rowelli. Classification (NCBI taxonomy): domain Eukaryota; kingdom Metazoa; phylum Onychophora; class Udeonychophora; order Euonychophora; family Peripatopsidae; genus Euperipatoides; species Euperipatoides rowelli. Next base: position 7,281 of record PXIH01S0013437.1, read on the forward strand.
TTTTTAAAATTAAATATTTTATCTGGTCTAAAATGTTTTATCTGGACTCATGTATTTTAATGTAGGCTACAACCATACAACTTTTCTGGACATAAAATCAAAATTTGTAATTTTTATTCAAATATTGTGTATTAGCCTTGTTAGAGAATATCTTACCCGGACTCTGGTTGTTTTCTTGTATTGATCAGTTCACCTCGGCTGTTGGTGCTGCAGGAAGTTACAAATTGCAGAGACTTTTTTTAACCCCTAACAATGGATTTTGAATGAACACAGTGGAGTCCAACTTTGGCAACCATTCAACTTGGATAAAAAATTGCTTGGCTAACGAAGCACAAATTAGTTTCCAAAACGGACTGAAATCAGTATTTTATTTTCAAAGCAAATAGTATAAATTCAGCTGTGAAAATCATTCAAGGGCCTGAAACTCTCACACCAGCTATCCAGAACCCGCCAGATACCAGCTACAAGAAGATCACTTGCCGCCAGACCCACATCTGTAGTGACTCTGATGTCTCAGAGAAAAGGACTTTGAAATTCTGCAGTTCTCAACAAGTTCAACGAGAAAAATGAATGAAGAAGAGACGCGGCACTGTGTGTGATGATGGCCAACACTTTAATCGCCCGCATGAGTAAAGTCAATCCGCAAACTAAATACAGAAAACCAAATACAGAAAACCAAATAGAGTTAGACAGACAGAGGTTAGTGTCAAGAAACTCTGCAACAACCACAGTACCAGTTTTAGACACTAGACAAGAATCAGAAGAATAAAACCAATTCCTCAATTAAACATGTAAATAGTTGATCTTCTAAGCTACTTGGTTGCATACATCATTAAAGCAAGTATTAATAGTCTACTTACCTTTATTTTCTATCTTGTCAAATTAGTGAAAATGTGCTTCCAAAGTCATTTAATCGCAGTTTGAATTTCCTACCTAAGAAATCTTCCCAANGCTGTTTCCTATCCATTCTTCGTGCTTCTAATTGTGCATCAGACATTTGACTTTTAAAGCAGAAATCAAGACAAACTTTTCTCAAAGTAATCCTGTATTTCCACTCAAGTCTCCGCTCATTTTCCTCTACACNGAAAAATCCCCATTTTATTCATTAAAAAATTCATATAAATTTAACGGCACATCCTAGAGCAATAAGTTTAGGCTTGTTTGAAAGCTGATAAATTTGTGTTAAATTTGAGATAATTTATGCATATCTGAGGGTCAATATTATTTAGGGGGGTGTACAGATAAATTGATTTTGCTAAAATTACACAAATATGCGTGCAACATTGCGCTGATATTAGTGAAAGGGTTAAAGGGCATGTCCGGACCCAATACCTATGAAAATGAAGGTTAAAAAATCCTAATGAGATGTTCGAATTTGGGTCCAGGATGGAATGCCCCCAGTCACGGAAGCCGGTCTTTTTAATAACTGTTGTATAGAACCATGTGATGTCAAGACATCACATGGCCCTACACACTCACAACGAGAGTACTGCTGTCATGGAAACTCAAACATATAAACAAATGGTTATTCAGTTTCCAAGCATTACAATGTAATAGGGAAAAATACAAATGATATTTAAAATGAGAAAATAACTACAATTAGTAGCTGGCTGGCAAACTACTACCTACACCTTAATACCAATACACACAAAATCAGAATCCTTATAATATATATTTTAATATTTTTTTATATTGTTAAGTCCAGATCAGACCAGGTTATTTTTGTTATTTTTTATGCAATTTAAAAGTGATAATATTTTAGTTTAATCGTATTTTGTAGGTAATTTTATGTAATGTAAAATGATCTATATTAATTTAGTCATCCTATAATTTAAAGGTCATAGCAATCCAATTATTTTTTATAGTCAAACCAGAATTAATCAACCATACTAACATTTTTATCATATATCTAACAAGAAAACCTTTTTTTGAGATTCAGTAAATATATTTTTTATAAATTATGATATTTTCATTTGTTGAATTTATATTATCCAGGTTTTAGTTTAAGCCTAAGGGCACATTTTCAAACTTGTACAACTGTTCAAAACCATTTATTTAAACATTGTTAAAACCATTTTCATTCATTCAAAATTTAAAGTTGTTACATTATATTTAAACCTAGAGATAATTCTAGTCGTTTGTAATTTTATATAATAAACACATAACATTTGCTTAAACTTAAAGTTCCGATATCTTCACTGAGGTCACAATCGCAACACAAATTATTTGAATAAATAGTTTTATTTTAAAAGTCAATTTATTTAATTTTAAGTTCCTTTTCAGCACTATTTTGTTATTCATTGATTGTTATAAACCCTTTCCTTATGTAAACGTGTACAGGTGGGCATCGGTAGATTAAATCTCTAATTAATCAAGAAGCATGTGTGGTTGCGATTAAACCATGTACCAACCTTCCTTAAAGATCCGTTGTTGTTTTTCTTTCAGGTAAAGTTAGTTAGGAATAAAAAAATAATTTTTGTTGGCTGATTTAAGTTAATTCCCTTTTATTGTTATTCCACTATTATTCCTGCATATTTTAGCTAGATAAGTTTATTTTTATTTTATAAAAATGTAACGTTTTTCTAACCTGTGCGATCTACTGTTGCTGACCATAACAACAGTATCGATCAAAGCAGAAGAGAGTACAATTGAGCTTGTAGTCCAGAGTCAGTATCACCCACATTGTATTTCAGATGTAATCTGAGGGATTGTTACAGCTGGGCTCTACAAGAAATTGTAATAGACAATATGAACCAGGGACCCATACCTCCAGCATTGTTGCCAAATGTAATTCTAAGAAGTACCTATGACTGAGTTCGGTCTATTTTTCAACAAAGTAGAATGCATAAACTCCACACACATATAATAAAGTATTTGCTCTTACTAGTTACATATAAAAATTAAAAGAACTCAGACATTCACTGGAAATTATTAAAAGAAAACTCCAAAATTATTCTATACACTATTTTCAGAGAGGGATCAAATCTACATGTATGCAGTAATACAGTGATGATAGTATATTTATAGTGATAGAATGAGTGGCCTTGTAACATACAGGTCACACCACAGCCAATAAAAATACAATATATATATATATATATATATATATGGTCGAGCGGTAGTGTTGGCCACCTTGGAACTGCCAACTGCCGGCAATCCGAGATCAGCAATTCGAATCCGGGAAAGGCCATTTTCCAGGGTTTGTTTGTCCGAAAAATGTTTCAAGCATTTTTTTCACTACCCTATGTATAATCATGGAACTTGATTATTGTAGTATAACAAGAGTATTACCTTGAATATTCCTGCATTGTAAATAATGAATAAAGTTTATTTTAAAAGACAATAAATAAAGTTTTACATCGAACCTAATACATTAATATTTTGTGAAATTATGTTTTAGTTCAAATAGATATGCAAACAATGAACCAAATTCTTTATTTCAACCTCATTATTCAAATTTACCATTTATTAACTGAACAACCCAGGTTTGTTTTTTGTCTAATGCCCGCCTAACGGCTGAGGCTAATCTATTTTACTAATCTTTATTTACATATATTTTATTTACAATATTTACAGTTTATTACTAATTGACAATCAGCATATAACACCAAACATTCAGCTGTAATGTTTACACCTATTTGCATAACTTTTATAAATTCATAACTTTGGAACGCAAAGTCGGAAACTAGTCCCTACTGGTTGAATATAACCCTCCAGGTTTTATTTCATAGAATTTGCTACACAAATAATGCTATTAAATTTTTAAATAATTCAACTAAAATCGATGGTAATTTTTTTTTTTTGAGGGAATTGCTCCCAGAAAAAATATTTATTACCTACACCAAAAACAAACAACTACAAAAGATCAAAAGAATTCATATAACATGATTGAATCCATCAACCAAAGCATTAGCATCAAACACATAACATGATTTTCTGTCTCGGCTTCGTGGTCAAGTGGCTTTGTCACTCGGCTTGCTAAATCGAAGGCATATGCTGGTGAGTACAGGTTTTCTCCCAGGCTAGGGCAGTTATGGAACATTTTTTTTCCCTAGCTGTAACAGCTCGCTTTGTTTTTTTTTTTTCAAGTACGCTGCCCTTTGCACCAAATAGGAAGCTGAAAAATTACCACAGTCATTATTGTACAAAATTATCATTTCGCTGGCAAAATATGGCCACATTCTTAATCGTGAATCATTACAAAACTGCTGCTTTACATATGAAAAATAAGGCATACAAAACAACAACAATATATCCCCTTTTCCTAAATAAATATAAACCTGTGGTCATTAGATCACTATTTTGCAAGTTCAAACCTGTAAAAAAGAAGATTCTTCTCCTGAATTCCTCATAATGCCGACAGTCAAAAAAGATATGGATATCATCCTCCGCTGAGCCACAAAAACTACATGTACCATCATATCGCACACCATATTTTTCAATCATAAACATCTTGGTTCTGTGCGCCCTATGAAACAATTTATAAGCAAAATCGTAAATATTTGGCGGATAATGATAAAAAAAAAAATTTGGAAAATAGTCTGTAAACGATCTTTTTTTTTAGCCCACCTTACGGCTAAGGAGAATCGCTTATATATTGACTTACTATTTCCATATTATATTATTTACATACTATTTACATTATATACAATTAATCACTAATTCAACCAAAAGTGCCAGCCATTCAACCAAAAGTTCAGTCGTAATCTTTCCTAAATGTCATGTAACCTTTGCTGTGATTGGAAACTGTCGAACACAACTTCGAAAATTTAAACTGCTAGATTGAAAATCACCTCTTCCTTCCTATCTTTCAGAAAGAAAGAAAGTTGGAAAAGAGGCTGGACAACACAAGCCGTGAACTTGGCTCGCTAGCGTCTTCACCAAGAATACGAAGCAGCGCAGCTCAACCCTCTGTGCCACTGCTCCTTGACAACTGTATACGATCTGTAGTAAGAGTATAATACAATTTGTAAGCTATCTTTGTGGTTAGCCGACTATCTGATCTAAGGTATCAGACAATTCAACAAAACTGCTGGCTATAATGAAAAAAAAGGATGAGATTAACCAAATCCGGTGGCGGAGTATCAGTAGTCTCAATGTCTAAATAACGCAAGATATTCTCCTTGAGCCTCATAAAGACCAAAAACACTTTGGACCTCAACGTAACCAAAATAGCATCATGATCATATAGACCCACAAGAAGAAAAATCTTCTTTTTAGAAATTGGTGTAAGTTTTTCCCCCACAAAATTTCATTACTGAAATCGATATTGTTACGGTGCATTATTTTTTAATGAAAAGTGTTCAGAAATGGTACCTCAAATAATTATTTATTAAGTACCAGCTTCAGCGTTGTCCGAATTTGCACCTTCCATTCATGATCTGGTACTTGAGACTCAAATATCGTTTTGAAATATGGGAAATTGATTATGCCTAATAGTCAACAACAAACTTTGCTGAACTATGAAAGTAATTTGTAAATTGAAAGAAGATTTTACAAAAATGGATATACTGTATTTTATTCACACATTAAACTTCAGAATTTATCTTTGTATACAGAATAGGCCTAACATATGCCCTTATTGTGAAAGCCCTTGCTATATGGTCTCCTTTTGTTTGCCCAAATTATGCACTATCTGTAGAGAAAACAAACTGACACACAGCATCTGTTAAGAAAAATACAGGAATAATTATTGATGTTAGAAAAGAAATATCTTTAACTCATGATGACAGTATTCTGACCCCCCTCCCCCACACACACATAGACATGGAAAAAGGTACCTATAAATTCTTCTTCTGATGATGATTATTTTCCTGTAATACAAATAGCTACCCTGAGCTACAATCAATTATTCCTAATTAAACCTCTAAGCTTTTTGCGAGAATACACTTTTGTCTAAAGCTCTACTACTGGCCACCCCCATTATACTAGGCACTGATTCATATTCTGTAGATGAAAACTTTGCAGCAATAACAGTAATGCAGCAAAGGAGAAAATGAAACAAAAATCATCCTCATCCACTTGTTCCAAGTAATTTTCTAATGGATACTATGAATATTGAAGTTGACACCAAACCTGAATATACTGTACTTAATATCTAGATCAAACACTCCCTCTTTTACTTTGTCTAAGGAAGAAGGAGTAGGAATTCATATGGTAGTGATACATATCTAATTATTTACCTTAATGTATTGTTTTTTTTTAATAATAAGAGAATTTATTCTTGGAGTAATTTATGTGAAATAGTGTACCGTGTTGAAATTGTGTGCCATGTTATGTGCAAAAGCTTTCATGCTCACAATATTTTTATTGTGATTAATGATACCATTTCCAGTTTGTGTATGACATTTCCACCATTTTTAATTTTACCCATAATGCATTGCATCAGGAAATATCACCATTTTGAATAATGGATTTTGGGTAATTAAAAAAAAAATTCATTTTGAATAATGCATTTTGACTCATCATTCTGTGCATACAAATGATGTCATATAAACAAAATGATACACAAATACTAAAGAATATTTTAGAAATTTCTGATTTTTATTGAGGTGCCACACCCACATGTGATGTCATAGGACCTATATTTTGATAATTGTATAGCAGTAGTCCTCAAGGATGTAACATGCAGCAATTTCAAATTGGATAAGGCATTTAGGTGCTCAGAATGATGTGTGAAATACTTATGACACATTTGATTGAAAAAGGACAAATAGCATCCTTTCCTGATCTAAAAAAAAAAGACAAAGATAAAAAGGGCTGAAAAAAGGATGGCTGGGAACTATAGAGACAAGAGATGAAAAATGGACATAGGCAATATGCATTGTAGANTAGTGATAAGTGAATGGGCATGTAAACTATTGAACAAGGCATGAGAGAATGAATCTGTGAACTAGACTAAGTGATGAGTGACCATACAAGTGAATGATGGAACAGGGCATGAGAGAATGAAGCTGTTAGCTGTGGAACTAGTGATGAGTGAATGGACATGTGAATGATGAAACAGGGCATGAGAGAATGAAAACATCAGTTGTGAAACTGGTTACAAGTGAATGTACATGTGAACTGGGGATCAGAGTATGAGATAATGTATATGTGCACAGTGGAACCAGTGATAAGTGAATGGTTATGTGAGCTATGGAACAAAGTATAAGATAATGAAACTATGAGCTGTGGAACTAGTGATGAGTGAATGGACGTGAACTATTAACAGGGCATGAGAAAATGAAGCTGTAAAACTAGTGTTGAGTGAATGGACATGGGAATGATGAAACAGGGCATGAGATAATGAAGTTGTGCACTGTGAAACTAGTAATGAGGAATGGACATGTGAATGATGAAACAAGGCATGAGAGAATGAATATGTCAGCTGTGGAACTCGTTACAAGTGAATGTGCATGTGAACTAGGGATCAGGGTATGAGATAATGTACATGTGCACAGTGGAACTAGTGATAAGTGAATGGTTATGTGAACTATGGAACAAGTATGAGATAATGAAACTATGAGCTGTGGAACTAGTGATGAGTGAATGGACATGTGAACTATGGAACATGGCATAAGAGAATGAAGCTGTGGAACTAGTGATGAGCGAATGGACATATGAACAATAGAAGAGGTCATGATATATTTAAGATGTGAGCTGTGTATATATTGATGAGTGAATAAACATGTGAACAATGAAACATGAGAGAATGAAGATGTCAGCTGAGAAACTGATTACAAGTAAATGTACATGGGAACTAGGAATCAGGGTAAGAGACAATGTGCCCATGTTCAGTGGAACTAATGATAAGTGAATGGCTATGTCAACAATGAAACAGGGCATGAGATAATGAAACTATGAGCTGTAAAATTAATGATGAGTGAATGGACATGTGAACTATGGAACAGACAGGGTATGAAAAATGAAGCTATGAGCTGTAAACTATTGACAAGTGAATGGACATGGCATGAGAGATTGGCCCTGCAAGCTGTGGAACTGGTGTTCAGTGAATGGACATGTGAAATATGGGACAGGGTATGAGAGAATGAATATACACACTGTGAAATTGGTGGTGAGTGTATGGACATGTGGACTATGGAACAGGGTATGAGATAATGGAGCTCTGAGTTGTATAACTGGTGTTAAGTGAATGGACATGTGAACCAGGAATGAGAGAATGAAGCTGTGAGCTGAAACTAGTGATGAGTGAGTGAATGAACATGTGAACTAAGAACAAGAAATGAAAGGGTGAACTGTGAGCTTTAGAATGAAATAGGGTATGAGAGAATGGACTTGTGAACCTTGGAACTAGTGATGAGTGAATGGACTTGTGAACTATTAAACTGGACATAAGAGAATGAAGCTGTTAGCTTTGAAGCTATTGATGAGTAAATGGTTATGTGAACTATAGAACAGGGCCTTTGAGAATGAAGCTATAAGCTGAGGAAAGAGTGATAAGTGAATGAACATGACAACTATGGAACAGGGCATGAGAGAATGGACCTGTGAGCTGTGAATGATGAATAATTGAACATAAGAACAATGGAACAGAGTATGAGAGTATGAAGCTGTGAGCTGTGGAACTAGTGATGAGTGAATAGACAGGTCAACTATGGATTAGGGCATGAGAGAAAGTAACTGTGAGCTGTGAAACTAGTGATGAGTAAATGGACATGAGAACTGTGAAACAGGGTATAAAAAAGCTAGCTTATTAGCTGTTGAACTGGTGATGAGTGAATGGACATGAGACCTATGTTACAGGGTATGAGAGAATGAAGCTATATTCTGTGTAATTAGCGATGAGTGAATGGACATGAGAACTATAGAACACACCATGAGAGAATGGACTTATGATCTATGGAACAGTGAGTGAGTGAACATGTAAACTATGAAACAGGGTATGAGTGAATGAACTGTGGAAATAGTGATTAGTGAATGGATGGGTCAAGTATGGAAGAGGGAATGACATAATGAACCTATAAGCTGTGGAACTGGTGAGGAGTGAATGGACATGTGAATTATGGAACAGGGCATGAGAGAATGGACCTCTTTGCTGTGAACCTGGTGATGAGTGAATGGACATCTATGGAGCAGGGAATGAGAGAATGGACTTATTGACCGGTGTGCTGTGGAACTGATAATGAGTGAATGGACATTTGAACTATGGAACAAGGCATGATATAATGTACCTGTGAGTTTTAGCACTGGTGATGAGTGAATGGGCCTGTGAACTACCGGTATGGAAGAAGAAATGAGAGGATGAACTGTGAGCTATAGAATGGAATAGGTTATTAGAGAATGGACTTGTGAGCCTTGGAACTAGTGATGAATGAATGGACATGTGAACAATGAAACTGGGCATAAGAGAATGAAGCTGTAGAACTTTGAAGCTAGTGATGAGTGAATGGTTATGTGAACTATAGAACAGGGCATTTGGGAGTGAAGCTATAAGCTAAGGAAAGAGTGATGAGTGAATGGACATGACAACTATGGAACAGGGCATGAGAGATTAGACCTGGGAGCTGTGTAACTAATGATGGATAAATGAACATAAGCACTATGGAACAGGGTATGAGAGAATGAAGCTATACCCTGTGTAATTAGTGGTAAGTGAATGAACATGATTGTGAACTATGGAATAGGATATGAGAAAATGAAGCTGTGAGCTGTGGAACTGGTGATGAGTGAATGGACATGTGAACTATGGAGTAGGGCATGAGAGAATGGACCTCTAGTGAAGAGTGAATGGACATGTGAAGTAGTGATCTTGAACAGGGAATGAGAAAATGGATTTATTGACTGGTGAGCTGTGGAACTGATAATGACTGAATGGACATTTGAACTATGGAACAAGGCATGAGATAATGTACCTGTGAGTTTTGGCACTGATTATGAGTAAATAGACCTGTGAACTATGGAAGAAGGCATGAGAGAATGGGCCTGTTAGCTGTGGAACTGGGATGATTAAATTGACATTTGAATTACTACAGGGAATGAGAAAATGTGATCTATGGAAGAGGGCATGAGAGAATAGACCTGTGGAACAGGAGATGAAACAATGGACCTGTGATAAGTCAAAGCTAATTTATTCTCTGATTGTTGCAATGCTAGTATTTTTGTTTTTAATAATTCAAAATAAAAATTAATGAACAATTTTTCTTTGATTGTAATCCTTTTGCTTCAAGTAATATTATAGTTGAAACCCAATGTTTTCTCAAACTGATAACTTAGATCAGTTTCTTATTTTTTGGATCAGGTAAGACATTATTATAGAAAAAAAAAAAAAAACTTAA
>PXIH01S0013447.1:0-11652 GCA_003024985.2 Euperipatoides rowelli
ATGTACAGTATATATGTCCCAAACCACCTTGTTAAATCCCACACCCAAGTGATGAAAAATGATAAATTTCTGAAAGTTAAATTGAATAAAATTACTTTTAATTACGTATGTTTACATCTTACTCAATGCAGTTGCACTTGCAGATTTGCTTTTTTTCAAAAACTAATTATTGAACTGTTGTTCATAGCAATTACTTGATACACAATAGAAATGATAAAAAAATCAACAATAACTGATTGACTAAAACAATAAATCTTTTTTATTTATTTTCATATGTAGAAATATTTTTCCTAAAACAGAATAAAATAAAGCACCAATAATAATAAATATAGCAAGTAATAATAGCTTTTGATATTCTTTATTGATCAATATTAAATTAAGGTAATACAGTGATTACGGATTACATCATCAATTGTTTAAACTAGACTGCTAAATTTGAGCTATGTATTACATTCTAGAATTGGCAAGTCTGCTTGCCGCTAATATACTTTATGCGAAGGTTAATCTTTGTTTTATACTCGCCAGACATAACAAAATATTAGATTTGGAATTTTTTCGTGCGGAAATATTATGTGAACCAATTTTATTAACTATATTAATATTTTTGCTTAATTATGTGTGGTGAAATGCGAGTATGCAAATAGAAACATTAATGTTGGTGCTATAGGTCTTCTTGTGAAACTTTACATTACTACTAAGTAGCCTACTGTTGTTATTTATCTTTACAACAGGATAACATGAGTAAGCGTTATTAATGAGAATTATTATTATTATTATAATATAATAAAACTAAAAAGAAAAATAAATAATTTCATTTATTTGCACTTTTACAGATTTTCTGTACAATCGTAAAAGAGGCTATTTTTTCAAACGTATGGACAAATCGTAAATGTTGGCATGTATGCTACTTATACTAGTTTTATATGTATTAAAAATTTACAAAGTAATGTGTATATTTTTTTAGACTATAACATTCGTGATTAGTAAGTTGATCTAGGGATACTAATGAACGTACTGTGTAATTTAAGCAGGTTATTCTGCATAATTTTTTAATAGAAGTTAAATAAAAATACACAACTTTGATCATTTTCTCTTCTGCATTTTTATGCATATGCAGAATGAGTTGAATCAGCTGGATATTTTTTTATTCTGCTTTTTTTTTCCATTTTAATGATTACTAAAGGGAAATTTAGCATTTTTATTTGGCCAAAATAAAATTCAAATTCTAATTAGAAATGATGTTACAAAAACAATTGGCACATAAATAAAACTTAGAAGATAAGTAAAAAAAAAAGACTAGTCATAATATGAAGGCCAACTTACGTAACGAGGAGTCCATTAATTTTTTAGTAATAGCCTAATTTATTGATTATTATAGTGATATTTTGTTTAAAATACAAAATTCAAGATCAAATTACTAAGGAACAACTAATTTAACTTGGTCCTTAACATTATCAGATTGCAATGATTTAAAAAAAAAACTATAGTGATTGTCTGAAACATAGAAGTATAAAAAGAACCTAACCTGTTACCCTGTGTTTTCACAATGGTGTATAAAATAACTAATGCATAGAATTATTATAACTCTGACTTTAATGTTGTCTTTTTTACACACATCTATGGATACAAAATTCAATATAGATAAAAGTTACTGTAATACTGTAAATAAATTTTAGCACATATTAAATAAGTAAACCGTAAACATGTTAACAATCAAATATCTGGGAAATACAACATAAGCTTATCAGTAGTCTTGGTCATCTTTTTAATCGGCAGATTTCTAACCTTTGTTCTTATATATGATATATGCGATGATCTATGAATTGTATCTTGTTTAAAACAAAGATGCCACCACATGTGTTCCATTCTTAGAGAGCGTAGTAACACCAGGCTGGTAACAAAACAATCAGGTTCCAAATACTTATGGCAAAAAATTGAATATTTGTAAATACGTATAGTTATTTTATTTAGAAAAAAAAAACTAAATATTTTGATAGGACTAACCTTTATTTTTGGGGAAGTGAGAAAGTATTGTATACGCTAATGTTTTTTTTTCTTTAACTTATTTTGTTGTAAAAAAAATGTAGAATTCAGCTCTGCCATGTATACATTTTGTAGGCTGATATTTTAAAAATTAATTTGTAAATAACCCCATTATTAAAGTTTTCTTGTTGTTTTAATAGAATTTCTTTTTTAAGCAATTGCATTTGAAAATCAATCATTAAAAAAAATAGCATTTCATTTCACCTTTAAAAACATTTTAGTTTATAATTTAGCTCGTAAAAATTCCCATTTTTTAGTAAAAAAAAAATTAAAGATAAATTTAATTTTCCAAAGTCTGACATTATTTGAAAAGGTGTAATAATGATGGTTGTGTACCAAAAAATATGAGTTTGTAAAAAAAAGAATGTGAGTATAATGAGGAAAAAATCTCTCACCACCATTAAAAAAAATCACCTTGTATTGGCTTTAAAAAAATCAATATTTTTTGGGGAGGGAGAGTGAAAAAATAAAAAAATTAAACAAATTTTATTTACTGTATTAAATTTTGAATTTACACTAAGTGAAGAGTTGATTTAGTTTTTAAATTCTAAAGGAAAATGTAATAGGCTTATATAATTTAACTTTCCGACATTTAATAAAGTTTCTTTGATAACTATTTATAACTAGCTTGATCTGCACAGAGTATTTACATGCTAATCTTATGAACTGTATCATAAATATTTTTATTTACATGATTTTCAAAGTCTTCATTTGCTGAAATAATAGTTAGAGTTCAATTATCTTAATCTTGTAGAAACATGCAACAAATACATTTGAGAATAAAGCTTGATTGCTATCAGAGCAATAGTTTACTGATCTATAAAATTATTATTCATAATGATAACAAAATAAGTCAAAGCAACAAAGTATTATCCCTTTATCTCTAAAATTGACTAAAAAGGTAACCTAACATAAGGGAAAAATAACTAAAATAATTTACGGTAACCACATTTACATATGGCTCCACAAGTTTAGAATTATCGATGAATCTTTTACACAGTTGACAACATAATAATATGTTGTAAAAGTAAAGCCATATCATCAATTCATCCCAAATTACATTTTATCAATAACTAAGAAATTAAATATTTCCAAGTAAATATTTTACAAACTAATGAATTGTCCATTATTAATTCTAAAATTGTCATTATACAACTAGATCGCTAAAAGGAACATTGTGGAACATTCATCATTTTAAATTTTTATAAATAAAAAGGTTTCATTTGTTAGGGAGTTATTCCTTATTTCACAACCATTTTGCACTCTTCTTTTTACACCAGTTATTTAAAAAAAAACTATACCGGTAATCATTTAATAAAGGTATATTATTTAGAAGGATCTTATTTTTATCCAATATATTTTTGCTATCTTTGTAAAAAAAAAAAACTATAAATTAAAAAAAATTATACTGAAAGCAGCTAATTTTAGCTATTACAACCATGATGGTTAAAAATATACCGTAGTAGTTGTTGGACAATCTTGTAGATAATTGTTTTTGTTATTATGTAGTTTATAGTGTACTGTTAAAATGGAAAAAATATAACATAAACAATATTATCCAACAATGTTTAATTAAAATGCGAGTTTTTTTTTTTTTAATGATTACATTTTTTTAAAAAAAATCAAGTGAAATGGAAATGGCTTAGTTTAATTATTTGCCCTTTTCTTCCAAAATAGCAATCTACAAGTAAGTTAACATTGTAAACTAGTAATATAGGGTAGCAAAAGAATAAAATAAAAACTATAATCTGTAGTTAATGGTATTATTTCAGGGGCAGAAGTGATTACAAAACAGGGTAAGATAAATATTTTTTCATAAACCCAACAATAATGTAAGCTTGTTTTGTTTGTTCGTGTCAGAAATAAAGCCGACCTCACAACCATAACCTATTCATGGTATTATGAGATATACAGTACACCCACCAAGTTATAATCAACACACTATAGTTGACACCCAGCCATGAAATCATTTGCAGGACAACACAACACCTTACTAGATCCACACTGTCCAACGTGTTCATCAATTGCCAAAATTGGGCCATATTTTGTGGCAAAATAACACCACCTCCCTCTACAATTTTTTTAAAAGCTCTTTTCTTATTCCTAAAATTTAAGGGAATGTCGAATTTTGGCTTTTTAGCTTTAATTTTGTTGAATTTTTAGCTATTTTGTGTCGGATTGGCAAAAGTTAACCAAAAAAAAAAAAAAAAAAGATAATCAAATTTTTAATTTTGGTTTTTCATTTTTTTTAATTTTGGTGATTTTTAAAGATTGAACATCCATCTACTAGACATTTAAAACATTGATGTAAAATATTTATGAACCAAACTCCATACTAATTTAACCTCTTTTTTTTTTTTTTCATTGGCACTTTAATTCTGCTTTCTTGATTTTTCTTCCCTGTTCGCAGTCAGCTAATATAAAATTATACTATTGTAAGACTGAGCTACTGTATATTAAACAATAATCATTTAAACTCTATTTGCAGTATAGGCTATTATAAATGTACTTTACATGTAAATACAGATTAAATAATGAGCAACAGGCTCCATGGTTGTAAAAATTAAACTCTTTATACTGTAATATGGTATGAAAATAAAAATTAATTACCATTTCATAGTCGTTTTTTTTTTAAAAAAATGCCTGATCAAAGTATGCATTACTTTTTTTTAACTGAGGAATAATAACTCTATTAACTTTAGACATATTTAAAATTTGATGCTTTAATTAAAGATTTATATGTAGGGAAGGGGGGGGGGGGGGCATAGTAGCATTACACAAATTTATTTATTTTCTCTTTTCTCATCAAAATTATATTTACAGTATATAAATGTGACATGATAATTAATAATGCCTGCCAATAATATTAATGATTACCGTACTAATTATAAACCTTCAAATCAATTAACATTTTAATTTGTTTTGCAGATCAGAAGTCAATGAGTCACAAAATAAAATTAACAAATAAAATTAAAATTCAATACAATCTTGCATCATTCCATAAAATAATATACAATACATGCAGACACATACAATTAATTTAAAAAGTTAAACATTTTTATTTTTACAAACAAGAATTTTTTTTTTTAAAAAAAAGAAATAAGAAAATAATAATAGGCTAATAAAACAAATCTGAGCTATTATATAGGATCATTAGAAAAAATAAAAAAACTAATAGACATAAATGAATACTTACCTTTTCTGAAAAATATTCTAAAGTCAAAATGATACATAACACATTTAAAATACGAAAATATTGTACATAGAAATAAAATAGATAACAATAAGTAATCCTTTTGCCATAACATAATTAAATTTTTTTGGATGAGATAAACTGGGGCAGTGGTATCCAAACTCTTCATCTAGACATCCACAAGCAGAAACTTCTATTTCTGTAAGGTTGAAGTGATTTTACATTTTGCATCTACTTTAATTTATATCTAGTTATGGTGTTATAAAGACTCCAGTTCTTCTACATCATATTCAGCTAAAAAAATCTGTATTGATATTTGGAAATGTAGTTCAAACCTTAATACAAATAATATCTACAGCTGTCAATACAAAACGTCCACATTATATCATTTATTTAAAAATTTTGAATCGCTGCAAAGTTCACGGGACTTTTGAGTTGATGAATGGACAAAATAATGATTGCATTAGTATAGAAATGGATTTCAATTCCAAACTTTGTATTAGTGTTATTAATACAATCTACAAAGTGTCAGCTGACACTCCTTACTGAGGAGAGAAAGAAGTGAAGAGACAAAAAATAAAATGTTGAATTCGCCAATTTGGGGGGGGGGGGGTACTAGGCTGTGAAAAAAATACTGGCAATACTAAATTAAAAATAAATGTGTGCTTTCCTAATTACTTAATTAGCAATTTTATTGGAAATAAAACTTACAAACATCACATTAAAAATTATACCAGTTTCACGATATTTTAATAATATAAAAGGTCACTAACATCTTGACCTTGTGCAGTGGCTCAAAATTATTAATCCTCACTATAACTTACTATTTAGCCAAAAAACATCATCTGAAAGAACCTAGCCTGCTTTTCGTAAAACTTTTGCTATTATTGATATTTTTTAAAGCTGGCAGCTAGGCTGTACTGGACACTCAGGCACCAATGAACAAAAGGCCAAGCGTAGTGAAATTGTATTTTTTTTTAAATAATTACAATAAAAAATAATAAGAATTGCTAAAAAATTGCCAATTTTCTTTATATAAATAAAAGATTTATTTAAACTAATTATTTAATACTAGCGAATCAGCCCGTCCCACGGGCATCAAACATTTTTTTTTTGTTTAAGCCCGTTACACCAAAGATTTAATTTTTTTATCCAAGAGAAACCACCACTTAAAGTTTCTAAAAATATAGTTCCTGCGCAAAATGTAGATGGCGTTGTTACTGGCTTCGGAAAACGATCATATTCCAATTAGGGATATACTGTATATGACTGGGCCTTTTATAAATTTGTCATCTGGGCCCCAGAAATCATTGTGCCGACTCTGGATATTTCATTTTTTCACGTAGTTTGTTTTTAAATCAATTTTTTTGTGAATTGCAAATTAAAAATGTCATTAATTATGTGGAAAAAAATTCGAACATTTTATTAATTAAAGCAGGATCTTAACATAATTTAATCCAAAGTTAAGTGACAACATGCAGTAGAAATGAGAGATTTCTTTTAAAAATATAGATGACAATTGTTAATTATTTAAACCAGCAAAATAGCTTGCAATTAAGGGCCTACAATTTATGGAACAATTAAATTAGTCTGTCCAGAGGTCTTTATATATATAGTTAAGTATGAAGCTATTGATCTCAAAGATTTGGCTCATGCTGACTGTCAAAACAAGCCGAATCATCTTTTAGATTGCTAGCTTTTTTTAGGATTTTTTTTTTTTTAAAAAAAAGCTGTGTTGAAAGAACAAAAACAGTTAAAAAAGTACCTCATATTTTAATCCATTCATTTTCAAGTTGATCTGCAGGTTTTAACTTATTTATGCAAATTCTGCCAACTGACATTACAAATTAAAGCCAAAGATGAGAACTGATCTGTTAACTAATTGCAATTCATTATTTTAAAACCTTTTATTTTATTATCAATAAAGGTTCTAAAGATATGAAATACATAGGCTTGTCAAACATAGCTTTTTTTTTTAACACGAGTCCTTTGCTGGTTTAAAATTAGTATTGTTTCTAAATGGGATTTTAACATGCTATGATTGCTGGAAATCCTATTAATTTAAGTCTGTACGGGCTTTGCAGCATGCTCAGTGTTATCAGCGAGTTCATATGACCTGTATGAAGATTGTTATTACAAAATCACATTGCCTTCAATGTTATTTTAAATGAAGCAGTCAGACAAAGCGGATTTCACATCTGCCGATCCATTCAAGAGGATATTGTTTATAAAAAATTCAGTATTTAATAAATTATATAAGGCTTTCTTTTTTAATAAATCACATAATATGCTTGGTTTCATTTCCAATTTTTTTTTTATGAAACCAATTTTATAATTTAAAGTATGATGTTAATACTGAACCATAATATATTTAAAAACAGCACATTTGTTAATCAATACGAGAATAATTTTAAAAAATACTTATTTTTTAAAATTTGTTTAATTTCTAATTTTTATTTTATTTTGAAAAGTCATCCAATACTTCTTGTGGTATCAAACTAGTGTTTGGCGGACATTTTTATTACATTGCTAAATTAGACGCTAAACATCTTATCATTGAAGTGAAATGCAGACCATGTATTTGGATATTAGTAATATTAGATTTCCAGATTTTCATCACTGGATGGTTTTAAAAGTCCTTCATTGAGGTTAATAAATATAATAAATAGTAGGGTATGATATAAATATGGTATTCAAATCACGATTTTCAATCAAAGGCCTGGAAGGAGATTGAGAATCAATGGTCACCTCTATCATTTTGATTTCCTAATTGCCATGGAAACTGTCAGTCATTTAAGCAGAGTGGATACATTTTATTTATAAATTATTATTAATGTAATGTAAAATTATCAATTAAATTATCACTAATCTATCCTTCTTTGTTATTTGAATATTATTATCTTTGAATTACGTATATGGGAATAAAAAGATACAAATATACTGTATATTTATAAAGTTTTTTTAGTCAGTTTACGAAAATTGCCGGTATGAGTGATACACCAAATTTTAAATTGCACCAGCAGATTTTAAACCTGCCGGAGGACCCATATGCTAGAAAACTGGTAGGTTTAACAGGAACCATAGCTTTACACTTTGGTGTAAAGGTACTGAATGTGTTTTATCGGTCTCATTATTTACAAAGATACCATCCCCATTGTAATACATTGAAAGAATAGGATATAAACTAAAAATAATAAAAAAACAACCTGCACTTATTACATTTTATTAATACTCTCTACAGTATCAGATTTATATATTGTATACAGTGTGCATACAATACACATGTAGGTTATATTCTTTCCCCTCCCCCCCCCCCTTATTTGTTTTGAAATTTTCTAAACATGTAATCTAAATATATACAGTATTTTTTCTTCTTCTTAAAATGTTCTTTCTTTGTGGGTTTATTACTGAATTCAATGGCCTAGGAGTAGGCTCTTTTTCCAGGCTAAAAATGGCAGCAGTTTGCAGATTTACAGTATTAGGTCAATTTACTATTTACTAGTAATCCAGTATTGGTCGAAATTCGACCAATAAGAAAATTTCCTTTGTAAAAAGCCGCCACTCCAGCCTTTGTAAAATGCTGCCACAACGCTAAACAATGAATTGTTTACTTTTTTTCTTCTAAATTTTAGCTCATTGCACTCCCTTCTCCATATAAACTTTAACTCTGCCAAATCTCAGATTCCTCCGTGCGCCCAATATGCTTAAAAAGGGATCCAAAGTTTTCCCTTCACGTATTAATATATAGATATCCAATTAAATTTATATTTATCAAATAAAATTCAAGGTTGTTGGAGGTTCAATTTGCTTCTCTCCTAATGGGAAACTGACCCTGGAGATCAGAGCACCAGTCTATAATAAATAAGAAATTGCATCACTGATATTTACAATATACACTTCTATTTATATTTTTTTCTTGATGTTTTTTTTTTTTTTTTTTAATAAATAGTAGGCCTAATGCATTTTTAATATTCATTTAGAACTCATCACTAGACATATTAGAGAACATAGTTTGACAACTTGGCTCCTAAGCTGGAGGTTGGAAAACCCCTTTGGGCTAGAAGAAAATGGTTCATCATAAAAAAAAAAAATTGATAAAAATGGTCATTTTATATTATAATATACCTAATAGAAGCTGGAAAGTAAAATTATTAATAAATTTAAAATATTTGTCATAAAAAACATTTCCCCTAATCTATTTTAACTCTTTCAACACCACAACATTATCAGATAAAAAAAAAAAAGTAGTCGGATAGAATCACTTCAAACAGGTGTCATTATAATTTTCAACAAATGTTTTTAGGCTACTGTATCTAATCTAACTTCATCACAAACCTCCATCTTGAAAATAAAGAATTTTTATCAGTGAGATCTATATATATAAAGCGCACTGGTTTTTATATTTAGAAACTTGTCAATAATCTCAAAGCTATCAAAATGGATTGTTCTGGTTTTTATCATAACCCCTTGATTTATTTTTATTTTATCTTATTTATCTAAAAATAGCAGGATATTTACCCGTGAGGGTATTTCTCCATATCCAATGTCATTTCTTACCATCTCTGTCAATTTAGTCGTAAATTTTGCTACATTTAACCATTTCTCTATTTCATTAACTAGAAAGAGTTAATTGTAGCAGATAATCCAATTGCTTTTGAAATTTGTCAGCAGTTTTGAAAGGTTTATCAATATTTTCTTAATCTTATGCTTGGCTAGGTATTTTTAACCAATCATATTTCACATCTTCAAGGTAGCACGCTCTTACATTATTAGTTTTCAATTTGAGAGAAGAAATAATAAAAAAAACAAAAACTTTTACCTATGAAATTATTTAACTAACTTAAAATGTAAACATTTAACTAATGAATAAAATGTTATAGCTTATACTTTCAATTTTTCTCATATACTGTATTTTGTTCATTAGCTGAATGATTCACTTCAAGTTTCAACATGCATTTCACAAAGTTAAATTCATTTGTGTTGGATAATAACAAAATCGCACAAAAGGATTTAATCAATATAAAAATTAAATTGCAACAGATATTTATAAATATTGTTATTTATTAGCACAGGTCAATAAAATAAAAGATTTGAGGTTATTTTATTTTTATTATTTGAAAGATGATTTCAATACCTTAAAATGCATTATGCTGGTTATATTCCAAGGAAGAGTTAATGATACGAGGCCACTGTCACTGATGCTTCGCCGAACATGCAAAGATATCTGACTGTCCTCTGGACCTTCTTCCCATAATGCCTCGCTAATGCCCATGCTGGACTGCCGGAGGCCTTAAGGTTAAAGGATATCAAGTTATAAGTTCAATAGAAATGTTTTTTTTTTTTTTTTTTTTTTTTTAAAGTCAAGTTACTATATCTACAGTATAAATAATTAAACCGCTTTCAATTTCTGAGTAAAAATAAAAACTGGTTATAAATGCTTCCTAAATTTTCAAAGTTGTTTATTAGTATAGTGTATATAACAATTAATTAGATTAGAACTTTTTACAAACATATACACTAAAGGCTCATTTTGACTAACTGACCAGGTCTCCGATCCGTTTTACTCAATCTCGTAAACAGAGATGTAATGTATGCATAAATGAATTCATACTTTTCTGGAGGGTTATGTCGTAAATAATGAAAATGCTCTATACATAGGGATCCCATTCATCCCATTTTGACCGGGACAGTCCCGTTTTCAAAGATATAGTCCCAGTGTCCCTAGAGAATGCGTTGGGACATGATATTGTCCCATTTTTCAAAGAACAGCTTATTTTGATAGCTGAAGTACCAATTTAACTATTTTTTTAGAATTTAGCCGTTAAACAAACAAACAAAAAAAATATCAGTATAATCTAAAACCACACATTTACATATTTGGAAAAAAAAAATGCAATTTTTCATATAAATTATATTTTCATACTGGCGTACTAATTTTCTCACGTAATTAATATACATGTAAAATGTTAGCATTAAGCATGCACATTATACAGGAACATTGTGTTGAGGGTGTTCAATGGACCCTAAAAGTATAATCACTTTGACAATGAGAATTTGTAGATTTGCGCAAAATTAACAATTCTCGAGAAATTCAAACTTTTTAATATTAAAATTAATATTAATTAATAATGTTAACGATATCATTATTATACTGTTCTTGTTATTTCCCCCCTATTTCATTTTTTTACACCATTCAAACACAAAAATATTTGTTCATCTCCCCCCCCCCCCCCAATCCTGTTAAACAATCAAGTGATTGTTCCATTTTATAATTTTAAATTTATGGGATCCCTACCCATACCAGGGGTGTCTACTAATTTTTACATAAGATCTACTTTGCCAGTGAAAATCCATCCATGATCTACTCTTTCAAAAAGTGTGGTGTAAGAAGGATGATTCGAGCCTAAAATTCAATG
>PXIH01S0013450.1:13083-25440 GCA_003024985.2 Euperipatoides rowelli
ATAGCCTACAGTAATAAAAAAGGCAAAATTTTAGGAATTCTGGGTAATAGTTGAAGATAAAAGGAAGTTGTTCTTTTAAAAAAGATTTTTAACTCTTTCTTGCAAGATTTATTAATTTTCCTTAGATTAAGTTAATTTAAAAATAGTTTGATATTTTTGGTTCAAATTTAAATGCTTTTCACTTGACTAAAATCATTTTTTTAATAAAACTAATTAGGCCTAGAGGTAATTAGGCTAACGTTAAATATTTTATGGAGAGATTTCCCCTCCAATTTAATATTGAGAAAATAGATTTTTACGAGAGAATTCTCGCACTCCTGCCCTCTGGGATTTCTCCAGGTTAATAACTATAGGCTACCATTCACCTTAGTCCAGTTTTCTATTCTATCAATGTCAGATTGTAAAAGTACCGTTATATGTCATCGACAGACAGGATTTCAAGAGAAATCTTAATATCATCAGCATATGTTGCAATATCAGAGTTAATATCTTTAGATACTGTAGGCTATGTCAGATGAGAAAATATTGAAAAATGTAGCTGCCAACACATTTCCATGTAGTAGCTACACCAATTTCACGCTCAAATTGCTTAGAATACCTGCTATTGACACCAATCACAAATTTTCTATTAGTGAGAAAGTTATATAGGCTATCCATTTTATAATTGCATGACTGAAACCAAACACTTTCATTTTGTAACAAAGAAGTGTTGGGGTGAACCAGGTCGAAGGCACTGGACATACAGTATCAAGATACATGGTCATCACGTCAACAGAGCTATGTCCCTCAAGTGATCCAGACCATTTGTCAACAGAAGCTAACAAATTATCACTACAGCCTAGATTTTTCCTATAACCATATATACACAAATCTAATGTCTGTTAATTCTCTTTAATAGAATTTGTTCAGAAATCTAAGAGATTATACTAGTCATTTAAATTGGTCTATAATTTTGCATCTAACGTTTACTTTTTTTAAAATCGGGTTAACAGAAAATTTCCATCTATTTGGAATAGTGCATTCTTAAGTATAACATACAAATATAAGGATAAAGAATATCTATAAAAAACTTGTGTTTTTTTATTACCATACTTTGAGAGGCCATCTGGACCTCTTGTAGCAGAGCATTTCATATTTTGTATTATTTTAAAAATTTCTTCCTTTGTGCAAGAGGAACTGGACAAATTATAATTTTTAGATCTGGGAATAAGTTTGTTTTTATAGATTACATCATCATCATCGACTTATTTTTTTTATATCAAGCTGTTTTCTAAGCAATTTGTGATTCTTTCTCTCAAGAGTTCTATCAGAAACAAACCAGACATCATTACTCTCAATATTAAAAGTCTTCAACATTGAGTAACGTTTTGAGAGAAATTTTCATTTAAGGTTAGGAGAAGCAAATGATAGGCATAATAGGACAAATTCTATCCTTGTTTCTATTATTCATCCTAACAATCTTAAGATCTTTAAAAGCATAATCCATATCAACTTTTTTCAACATATCTTAAAACAAAACTATCATCATTAGCCAAACCCAATCTACCCAGTACCTCATCAGAAACTCCAAAAAGTAGCAAATTTTTGGACCTTTTAATGGATTCTTCAGACTCGGAAACAGCCAAGGCAACAGTTATTATTATTATTATTAATGGTTTATTATGGAACAAAATATGAAAAATTACTAAGTAAAAGGAATCAAATTTGTACCAAAATCCCAAAGGATATACAGTAGATGCAATTACAAAGTAGCCTAATTATAGGGGATCTACATATACAAGACTACCAGTACCAATGTTTCTAATATGGGATATACAAAACTACTAATAGGTTTTTAAAAAAGGAGTATTTTCAGTTGCGTTTGACGTTGACCTGGTTGCATCTAATTATTGAGCTGCGTAATTTGACTATTATTTCTGACTGCGGTACTGCTGTTTGGTGGTGAGGGGAGAGAGCTGTATGGCGTTTGGTGGAATTACGTTAGTTAATGTGCATATTGTTAGAAGTATGAAAAGTAATAATACTTTAAGGAAAGCTAATGGGATGCAGCAGGCGAATGATGGTAGTGTTTCGGGTGATATGAAGATTGTTGATAAGGAATACAAGTTCTGGGCTAACTCATTAATGGATATCTGGTTGAAGACTCGCTTATTTTCTTGTTCCATGATGGTGAAATGTTATTTAAGGTGAGTCCTGATTCTTTTTAAGATGTAGGCCTAGTATTGCTAATAATTGAATTAAAAATATTTCACAATTCTATACGCTCCCGAATCCAAAGTTTCACTATATCAAGTTTAGGAATACACAGGCTTTATCCGAGTTATGTGCTGCTGCAAATAAAATTGATGGCTATGATATAATTTTCATAAATGATAATATTGAAGTAAAGGAATTAAAAATTACAATTGAGAATATACCTGCTCATGTTGTGAAGGAGGACATGCCTGAATTTCTCTGAAATTGAGCCAAAACTTTTATTGGTGCCTGACAGTGAGCCAATGGAAACCTCGCCTGTTACCTTTGTGTTATTAAATGAAGGAATGAAAAAAGATGATGTTTCCAAGATATACAGTACATGTGAAAAATAATATAAAGGTGGTTTTGAAGATGAGGGGAGGGGCCCAATATGTTTTTGTTGCAACAAAGAGGGCCATCTAGTAAGAGATTGTAAGATGTCTGAGTTGTAATGCTATGGTTGATGATCAACATGTGTCATATGCAACAAAAGTTAAGCCTGTGAATAATGATTTAATAGGTGATCTGTTTAACCAGGTGGAGAAAATTAGAAGTGACCTATCATCTCGAAATGATGTTTCTCCTATGGATAGTGAGCGCATGGAGTACGATAGTGAAGCAGTCTTCTCAGATATCAAATATAGTCTCCGACCGAGAAGACAATAATAATAATGGTGAGGTGTAAAAGAGTGATAGTAGGTTTAAAGAATTAATATATAAGGCGTTTTATCCGGAGAAAGCAACAGAAGGTGGTAATATATCTAAAAAACAGAAGACCTAGATAATTGTTTTGAAAGGTTTTGCGTTGTCCTGATAAATGTAATTAAAGATGTTTATTAAATTTTTGTCATTAAATGTTAAAGGTGATATATGTTAAGGGGAAATGCTGGGATTGCGGTGGGTATGAAAAAGTGTGATCATCTTTCTAATCTAATTATTAAGTTTGTTGGTGATAGAATAATTAAAATTTCTTTGACAATCTGTTTTGATAACGTTAACATTGTTAATTATTATGGTTCAAATTTGTCTTCCATGAAGAAACTATGACTAACAAAGCTAATGGATGTTATTTCTACTCCTGTGTTTGTTAGCTGGTGACTTTAACTGTCATTTTATAGAAAATGATAAAGTTTTTGCACAAATTGTAAATAGAGGAGGTCTAGTTGATGTGGCAAAATTTTTTGATAAACATTCTTTTGACTTTTGATAATGGAAAGATGAGAGCAAGAATTACTGAATATGTCTTCGCTTCTATTGAACTCATGTTTGGTGCGTCTTATGATGATGTCCCTGTTGAGTTCTCAGATCATGTTGCTTTAGTCTTAGAGTTTGTGCCTTCGCAATGGAATAAAATAGTTGATGAAGATAGTAGAGTCGTTAAAGGAAGAGTGAAGACAGATGGCACCCGACTACAGTTTTGGATTTAGAGATTACTCATATATGTTTATGTTAAATCCAGTGTGATTGTCATGGAACCTGAAATATTCTTGTTTCAGTGGTATGACCTGAAATGAAGTTTGTGTAAATGGTTTGCGAAAAGGAACTATTCTTTTGTGTATAGAAGGAACTTGGAGATAGACAACTTGGATATTGCTTTGAAATTAATGGTGGGAGATGACTCAGATGAGAATGTTGATAGTAAATATTTAGATGAATTGAAGAAAAGGCTAGTAGAACTGAAGAGTGATCATGATAAAATATACAAATATATATTTTTTAGTGAAAAATTTGTTAATGCAGTGAATGGTGTTAAAAAATTGGTGAATATTCATATGTTCCTGAAGACCTCACCTGCTCCTATTACAGCGATATTTGATGGTGTAAAGAACATATTCTTTGTAGATGCATTCAAGTATATATTATTTCAAGGATGCTTTTTATGACAGGTCCCTAAGGGAAACTCAGCAGTGAGAATGCCAGTTTGATTTGAAAATTGATGAAAAAGCAATTGCACAGGCTGTAAAAAAGCTAAATCATCGTACAGGATTGGGTCCGGATGGGATATCTGTGAGTTTGATCAATAAGCTTGTGCACGTCTTTTTTGTGATATTGGGCAAATTGTTCAATAAGTGGATAGACAAGATATATTTTAGGCTCTTTATGTTTAAGCCGTTTTTTGACTTAAGAGAAAGAAATCTGAAGGGGATACTTTGAAGATACTGTCAATTGATGCATTCCGTTCAATCACGATTTCGAATGTGAACTCGAATATATTATCAAGAATATTGTTTGAAAATATGAAAGTTGTTATGGAAAAGGTATCGAAAAAGCAATTTGGATTGCCTGGTCGTAACTTAGCCTACATAATCTGATCTTTGTTTTTGCAAACAGTGTCATATATCAAGTTAAACAAAAAGGAGTATAGGAATTTGATTATTTTCTGTGACATTGCCAAGGCATTGAAACACTGTCTCTCATCATTACCTGATGAAAAGGTGGTGGAAATTTTTGGGAACTCTTCACTCTCAATTGGAATTATAAACTATATAACGAACAAAGAATTTATTCCTAGGATTGGAATGTGCTTGCTTCAATTTATTCCGGTCAGCCAAGGAATTGCACAGGGGTCAATATTGTCATCTATGCTATTTTGTATTTATTTAGATGATTTGCTTAAAAGGTTACAGGGTTTAAATCTGGGAATAGTAATGGAGTATTTGGGGGTATATGTGGGAACATTGATGTATATTGATGACTTTGTTGTGATGCTGAGGGATAAAAATGATATAAAAAGGGTTATAGATATTATGCTTTTGGAGTTGAAACTGGTACAAGATAAATAAGGATGTCAGCTATTTATAGTCCAGTAAAAAATTATGTAATTAAGGGGTTGGGAAATAAAGTACCTGATAAATTCCTTGGATGTCCGTTCCCCTTTGTGGTGACTATACCAGTTAGAAATCTGGCAAGAAGATTTATAGGTGATAAAGATAAGGCGATTGATCAATTAAGATTTAGAAAGTTGTCAATTGTACAAAGAATTCAAATTACAAATGTTTTTTTTTTTGTCTAAAATGAATTTTTTTTTTTTTTGCATTAAAATTTTCCTGGGTCTTTTCACAAGAGTGTCTGTAATTATTAATTAATTTATTTGGGCGAAGAAGAGGTCAATGTTGCCTAATAGTGTAATGTCGCTTCCAACTTCTATGGGAAGGTTGAATGGGACAAAAATAAGAAATATTGTAGATTGTGTTTAATGGAATGTTTATTTTTTTTAATAAATGCGACTGAAAATAATTGGGTATAAGTAATTGAACCGAATGACACTCCTCCATTTACATTGTTATTGAATGGGGAGAGTTATGATATTGGTAAACTTATGCAGAAATTGAATGTAAAATCGCATGTTTGGGTGACATTAGGCCTATATTTGATGAAAGATGTAATGCAAATTATGCCTGTTCGTCCCAAATAAGTTAAGTTATGGTGCATATATTCTATGCTTACTAGACAGGTTTTTTTTTAATCATTTATAATTATGCATGTATGGCTGCAATAAAGAAATTTGATGTAAGGAAGAGAGGCAGTCCAGGTATTGTAAATTTTGTGGTTAAGTTGTATTTCCTGATTTTGCCTACCAATTTGTGGTTGATTGGACGTTAGAATAATAGAGTGCAACAGGAATGTGTTTTCTGTTTTTTTCCTGAAGATTTGTCACACATCATTTTTAAATGTAAGTATTTTTCTGATTTTTGGCAGTGGGTAATCAAATACCGTACTAAATGTTGATCTGCCTATTAATATTGAAGATTTGTTTGTATTTTTATCTACTAAAAAAGATTTATTTATTTTGGTGGTAATGATATTTCACTCAGACCCTATGGTATGATTGTTAGATGTGTGTACGTATTCCAGGGTAATAAAATTGACCCATTTCAACATTTTAGGATGGTGGTAAATTTATAAAATTTGATTTGTGGTGTGAGAAATGGCATAACATTGTAATAACTAACATGTTGAATAATATTATCTACTGTATTTATTGATATTTATGTGAAGATAATAAATTATGTTAAGCGTTGCCTAATTTAAAAAAAAAAAAAAAAGAGTATTTTAAAGAGAAAAGCTACTGTATATAGCCTATAATTGTTCAGAATGTTTATGAAAAATGGAACAGAGGAAGATTTGTTTCGATGAGTTAAAATATAAGGTGCAAAGAGACTATCAGAGTTAATTTTTGCTTCAAGATCAAAACAACTGT
Source organism: Euperipatoides rowelli (assembly GCA_003024985.2). NCBI lineage: Eukaryota > Metazoa > Onychophora > Udeonychophora > Euonychophora > Peripatopsidae > Euperipatoides > Euperipatoides rowelli. The sequence continues at coordinate 19,520 of PXIH01S0013450.1, forward strand.
CTACAGAAATAGGTCCATTAGAACTGTGTGCAAAATGTATACCAGAACTTGAATGGTTAAGGTCAGAAAAGTTCTCCTTTAATACAGAGTCCAACTTAGTCTCAAGATGTCCAGCCAACTCTGGAATCAACTGAGTCTATATTGACATTGGTAAAAGATCTCTCCAAACAAGTCAATCTATCAGATAGAGAACTATATCCAGCTGCCATATCAATTAATTTCTCACTCTAAGTCAAGATCCAGTTGAAGGTTCAAACTAGCCCTTTCAAGACCAATCCTCTTTAGTTGAATTTTACTCGTTGATCAGACATCTCTTTAAATATGTCATGTCTGTCAATATTTACCGTTACAGCCAAATAATCTTTCTTGAATTCATCAATCTTATTTTCAATGTTCTGGAGTCTCTTACCAATTGAAAGATTAGGAAGACACGATTTACATATCCATGGTAGTTAGATTTTGAAAGGATTATTGTCAACACTTGACAACCTAGTGCAATCTCTGTGATACCATTTCTGGCACATGTCACACAAGATCGACTTAATTTTAGTGTTAGTATTGTCGATTAGCAAGTTGCATGAGGCACAGTCAATAGGTAATTGGACCAGGATTTTTTCTATATCACTCGACAGCAGAATCAGCAGATAGGACAGCAAGAGGGACATTATATAAAACAATGTTGGACGTCCAAATCTATCGAAATAAGATATATTTAATCACAATTTCTTCATTGTTTATCCAGAGAACACAAGATATAAAGTATCTGTCAGAAGAATAGACATTCCATCAATATTAGCAAACAAAAAGTGTAAAAATAAAAGATGTATTGAAAATTTAGGCATATTAGAGTGTAGCAAATCACAAAGAAGATAACTTTAGCACAAAGACGAAGCAGATATCTGTGATATTGAGTCTTTGAAGATATAACCCAAATACCTTAAATCTATCACAAAGAAGAGCTGATTAATTTAATAAGGATTCCAGCAAAGATGTGTCAGATAAAGATTCACAAAGAAGCTTCAACAATAAATAACAGCGAACAATTTATTGGAAAAGAGAAAGGCACATGTTCATCTTGTGGAATGTTTGAACTGTCAGATATAATCCAGTTATATAACACAAATGTAGGCACATCCAAATGATTTATGTAGTAGCCTACAGTATGAGAAAAGAATATAAGGAAATTAATTGCAATTATTATTTCCACAATGAGATTTTTTGATGTAAATTCCATTTAGCTTTCCTTATTTCTTTTGATAGATTGTCTCTTACTTTGTTGTTTGTAAGATTCATTTGTCTTTTGGACAGAGTATATTGAATACATTTTTTTTCAATTTCTTTATGGAAATTATCTTTTCATTTAACCATTCAGGTCTGACCTTTACATTTTTACCTTGAAAAACTTTGTAAGTGAATTTATTAATAATTTGTTTTAGATCAATCATTAAGAGTTCATAGTTAACTTCAACGACGATTACCGGTACCGGTAGTTAGTTATCAGGTGATTTAGTCAGTAGACTTTACCCTATAGCCTACAAGTAACAGAAAAAAAAATTATATAACTTACCGGTAAGTGATTTTAAAGTGAGAAAGATAATTTAAATGTATATCTAGATGAAATTTAAATGAAGTTTTATTAGGTTGTGAGATTATTTGTTCATGTAAAGCAATCCACCATTTGAAAATTCTGAATTCATGAGAAGAATCCCTTTCTAACATTTGATCTTAGATTATGAGTAGGCTACCGGTATCAGTATTAGCCTGATGTAATGAGATTGAGTTATTATAACGAATATCATTAAGCATGTTATAAGTGTAAATCAAATCGTAATGGAGTTTCCTTTGTGCTGGAGACAATATTTTTCAGTTTTACTATTCTTTCATTATACGGCAAGTATTTTAGTGATCTTATTCTCTTAGTATTACCTCTGAAACATCTATTGATTTTATTTAAATCTTTATTATAAGAGCAATTTATAACTACTGAGTCTGGAGTTTATAATAAATTTGGATCAAACTTAATTAGCAACCATTTTATGGTTTATAAATATCACTAAGTTACTAGCCTATACTGTAATTTGTTTGAATGAACGTATTTATTTTAACCAACAAAGAAAGTCAAAGACTTTCACCTCAATAAGTGTTGTCAAACAAAAATTAATTCAACTTCAAATGACAAAATTGTAAATCAATGTCTTTATATAATATTGTATATTTTTTTAAGCTAATCGCCAAGTGTAAATGTCATTATATTATATGAGCATAAGTAACAAAAGTCGATAAAACTGAACGTTTCCACACTGAAAACATTTTAATTAACACAAGTTTATCAAGGCTAAACAAGGCACTCCCTTACCAACAAACGTTATTAAAAGGGCCTAAAGCCCAAGTTAGTTTCCCTTAATTGATAATGAAAATAGAAGGAACAAAATGTTTATTGTGATTTATTTACAATAGAATTGCATTTAGGATATTTAATGATATATATACTCTAATTTTTTTTAAAAAAAACATGAGAATACTGAGAAAAATAAAATCTTTATTAGATCAGAGTAGATTAGGGCTGAGAAAACTTGATTGTAGCATTTCCCCCCGGATGTAAACAAACAATAATTTTTTGGGGTAATTTTTCTCATTGCCATGATCGATTTTCGTAAATATTACACAAATAAATAGGTAATAGAATAAATAAGTATCGGAGTTTTCGGTAAGGTTATTAAAAACCCAAATCAATTTAAAATTGCTAAGGCTTACATAAAATGGGCTTGGTCTACACTAAACGTTATCTTTAGGGCTCAAACTTTATTCCCACGCTCGGTCTTTCAAAATATAAAGATGTTTTTTTATTGAAAATTCCTCATTGGAAATATATTTTTTAAAGTAGAAAAATTCAATACTTACTTTCTCCTGAAAAAGTATACTAACATAACAACCAAATCATGTAAAATAATAAGGTCTATTTCCTCTGTTAAATTCCACCGCTTATATTAAGAAATATGATAATATTTCTTCATAAGCATACCCTAAGTATACTTTGGTATAATCCTATGAACAGAAAAATAAATTTTTTAAAAAAATTTAACAGAATCTTTCATAAATTTACCGTATTTTCACAAAATTTGAATGTGAAATTCAAAGAATCAAAAATGGCTGCCGTGTTGGGAGCGTATCAGCTATGCAGATTTATTTATTAGCGTGACGGGGACAATAGCACCGAAGCACCGCGACATGACTGCAGTTTAGCCGTTAAAAACAACCAGCGGTCCTCCATATTGGAAAAATCAAATTACAACGAAAGTGAAATACTAAAATACATTTTTTAAAAAACCTTATGCAATTGTATTATTAATATAATTTCCCTTAAAGGGCTAACGAGAGAATTAGTGCGCGATGACGTCGTAATTCATCCGCGAAAGGAAAAGAAGATTCTTCGTTGATTTCATTGACCGGACATGATAAACATTGCGTCTTATTCCCTTAAAAAAGACAACTTACATTGGCCATTTTGATCAAATGCCGTTTCCTTCATTCCAAAATACAGAATATAAATTCCATTCAATAAAAATATATTGCTTAGAGAAAGGTAGAGATGACAATCCGGAACTAACGACGCATAGCTGCCTTTTGAGATCAATACCGCCACCCCCCTATATCATAAAAAGCAGATAGGGTGGCTGAAGGCAGCCGCCATCAAAAACTCATCATGAATAACCTGCTTTTTTATAGCTCAAGGAAAGGAACAGAGCTTCTACAAAAAGTAATATATTAGCATAGGCATCATAGATTAGGACACTGTATTTTATTTATAAAAGAACATTTTATTTTGACAATTACAAACGAACAATTACAAATCTTAAATTTTTAAAGTACTATCGCCATTTTCTACAACTACAAATTCCATGAAATCAATACTCAATTATAGCATAAGCCCTGATTGGTTAATACTATCAATTACAAACAGCACGATTTATTCCTATTGGTTTGTTTTGTATGCAAAGGCCGTGAGGCTAATTTGCTTAGCAACCTGACGTCATTGAACAAATCCCATATTGCTTTGCAATATGAGAAAATGGCTGAATGCTTGAGCCAGCAGACTCTTTAGTGGTGGAAGGCGATTAGGTTAGAATTAAATAAGATAATTTCCAATGTTTAAATCAAATATATACAAACTTGTGATTAATTTTTCAACAATTAGTTTTCAATTGTATTATATTTTAAAATTACATGTCATTTACTATTATAACTTATAAACACGCTTCCTTAAAAAAATTAGTTTATTTGTTGATATGAAGAAAGTTTATTCTTAAAAGTCTTATTAGCCTTCTTCTTAATTAATATACTCTTTAAAGGTCCTATCTAAAGTATTCTTTTCGTACAATATATAAATATATGCAGGTGTGGCCCAGTACATAACAGTATTTTAGTTTACATATTGGGTGTAAAATAGACACCAGTAATGTTTTCTATTGCAATATTTTTTAAACATAATTTTGAAAGAATATTAAGGTTTTTCTTAATATAAACATGAAAATCCATAACTTATTTAATTCACATTTTTAAAAATATTTTTTTAAAACAATTTTATTGAACATTTTAAGCTTTCACAAAAAGGTAAACAGTATCAAATACAACATATTTGCTGTAAAGAGTAAATACAGTATAGGCCTAGTAAATTTAATACAATAACATTCTGTTCATTTTAACTGCATACACAGTACTGTACATACTGTATAGGACAAATGCCTAAATCTTTTAAATGAGTAAATATATAGTGTACACTAGTAGTAAAAATCTTAAACACTAAATTTTTTTAATCATCAAACTTACTAAAGATAGTAAAAAATGTATGGTTCATCCTCATTATACTGTATATAATTATTATGGTATTAATATCAATAGCCTGGTTAATCAGGAAAAAAATAGCTATATATCTGCTGTATCTTATTTTACTCGTAGAAATTTTTTTTACATGCAAACTTTATTTTTTGTACACTAATATACAGTAGATTATTCAGCATACTGCAAAAGAAAATACGTCAAATATTTGATTTTGAGATGGCATAAACATACACCATATATCTTTTTAAAAATAAGTTAAAATATTTTAACTCATTAAATGTTACAAGAGGCTTGAGAGACATTATTTCATGCATATTTATCATTTGGTACTATATTGTGAAATTGTTATGCCTCTGTTTAAAAATAATTTGAAGAAAGATAAATTAAATTACCTCTTTTTTTTTATAATTCTTAATCTAAAAGAAACTTGAAAAAAATTTTTTTTTTTCACCAAATATTAAATTTGTTACGCACACACCTAAGACAATGTTTATTAATGTCATGTAACATACTTTAGTTGGAGGGAGAGAATATATTCTAGACATGATTTTTCAATAATTTATAAAGCTCAACTTCCTTTAAATAATAAATAAAATGTTCAGAATTTATGAATTTTAAAATACATGGCTAATTGCTTAAATTTTACTTTCAGTTAAAAAAAAAAGGGCATTTTGTGCTATTATGTAAGGTTTAATGGGAAAATCATCGTAAAAATAATCCAAAATTAAAATATTTTACATGTCATAAAACAAATAATGATTTTTAAGGAAAAATGGAAACTTAATCTTGTTACAATAAACCACATTCTGGTATATAAGCCTGTTGGCAAGCAGTATTGTAGGCTAGGAAAGTAGGCTATAGGAGACTATAATATTTAAAAAGGATTATAAAACCCTATAATAATCTGCCGGCTTTAATTTCCAACTACCATACCTTTTTTTTTTGTAGGATTTCTGACATTTTTTAAACACACACAGCCTACAGTAATACCATTATTCACATTAACCTAAACATTTAACCCTTTCCACTCCACTCATTTCCGAACTTTTGGATCCTACCACTCCACCAAAAAAAAAAAAAAA
>PXIH01S0013452.1:2391-14641 GCA_003024985.2 Euperipatoides rowelli
TTAGGTTGCTATACTTAAAAACCGTCAAAAATGATGGACATTACTTTCTTCCTTCTAGGTTGCTATACTTAAAAGCGCGTCAAAAATGATGAACATTAATTTCTTCCTTCTTAGATTGCTATACTTCAAAGCCCGTCAAAAATGTAAAAGCCTTCAAAAATGACGGATACAGCAACATCTAAGGACTGAAAATAGAGCAAAAACATATATGGGTATCATCGGGTTGCAGAAGATGGCCATGCAATGTGACAGACATCATGACCAAACTTGTCTTTTATTATAGTTAAATGACAGATTCATTGTTCCTTCTTTTGATTCTGTGAGGTAAGTTTTACTAGTCAACTATTATACTATAACAAAAACAACAACAAAACATCTTAGTTCCCTTGTTAATAGATGGAGATTAAATATAAATTTTTCATTTTCTTTGGTGATTTTAATTTTGCTAACATTTGGCAGTAAGATGTGTTTAGAACATTTTGTAATGTAAATGCTGTTTTTATGTAACTGAATTTTTTTGGTGAATACAATATACCTTCAAAAATAGAAAATCAACATATTCTACAAATGATTTCATTTTTGCATCTCAAGATTTGTGCAATGAATCAAACAGTTTAATGTTTTGCCTCTTATCATTTTCGATTATTGTTTGGCTTTGTGAAAAGTGATGTAATATTGAATGTAATAGAAGTGCAAAATATATAAAAGAGAAATTACAACTATTGCTAGCTGTTGAATTTGATATAGATATTTAATATAAGTTGTACATGTTGATCTATTCCTTGTTGACTGCTGATAATTTATACTCTTTTCATTGGATTGAATTCAAATATGATTTCTTCTATCTTTAAATAAAAAATACTATTGTTTTCTCTATAAAGAGAGCATTTTGAAAATTTACAGATGTCCTTACTAACTCTTTAAGTAATTTCAAAGGTAATGCTAAGCATATACTTATTTTAAAACAGCAAATTATCTTATTGGAGTTGCATAAATATAGGTTATTAAAGTAGTTTTCTTAGGAAATTTTTAATTAATAAAAAAAAAATGATTTAAATAAGTAGGTGTATCCTTTTTTTTTTCTTTTTTATGAAGCCAAAAACTGTTGTGATACATATGGTCACTAATGGTTCAACTGTTTGTTTTTTCAGTTAATGCTTTACATGATTTTGTTTTACACAGTTTTAAAATCTTTTTCTGTTGCAAATTATTTAGGTGAGGTGGCTTCAATTGTTAACTTGATGGTAAAAAAAAAAAAATTGATGCTAATTGTAAGTTTAATCTTGAGATTGTGAACCAATATAACAATAACACCTTTATCCAGCTTATTAAAGGTCAAATGTAACGGATTTTTTTTTTAAAAAAAAATTATTATTGATTTTAAAAGATAATTACTATAAAAAAGAATTCCACTTGAAAAAAATAATTTAAAATGCATAAAAAAAAAGTTATATAAATATAAAATTAAGACTATTGCTATCCTCAGTCTGAGATTACAATTTAAAGATTTCACATTTTGTTTTGGGTTTGAGATTATTTGATGACAAAATAGTCTCTACAGCTGTTCTTTTTGTAATGATTTAACATGCAAATAGAGGTATTTTCAATCTGTATTAAAGGTCATTTTGGTTTTTTTAAAAAAATAAATTGTACCATAATAGCACAAAGAATGAATTTGATTATGATTTTTTACAAGTATTTAAACATTTAAACCATATGATATCCAGTCTTATGCTGACAAATATAGCAAATATTCTATAGTTAAGTATAGCAAGCCGTATTCATTTATAGCCTATGATGTCACAAAATATCTCCCCTGGTGTGTACAGTTGACAATGTTATTTTAAGGGTGAGGAGCTAAAGACAATTATTTTAAAAATTGAATTGTAAATAACTTTTTTTTTTTAATTTTTTTTTTTCTTTTTCTGGTGGAAATTTTTTTTAGTAAAAATCTTTAAAAATCAATAATAATAAAAAATTAAAAAAATCTGTTACATTTGACCTTTAAGTTTGCTGGTAGTGGGCTTGATGTGTTACTCTATTGTGTTTATAAATCTTTTGGACATGTGTTTCCTAAAATATTACAAGGGCTCATTAATAAAATGATGAATTTATTGTATTTTAAGATGTTTTTTATTAAGGCTCTTTTTTTTTTTATTTTTTTGTATTTCTGCTGAAAAATAATGAAATGTCATGGTCAGGTGGTGAGAGTGGTTGCCTTGCTAGGCCCATGACATATGCTGTGGACACAGGTGTGATCCCAGGCTAGGGCGGTTATAAAACAGGATTTTCTCCCTAACTTTAACAGCTCGCTTTGGGTTTTTACCTAGTACACCAACATTTTTTTTGCAACACAAGGAACCTGTTTATGATGTAGTACTAATAATTGTCTAATGTATTTATAATTAATTAACCCACAAAAAAAAAATACATCTTTTCTCCCTTTGGAGGGCAGATTTATTTTATTTAAAATAAAAATAATGAAATGCAGAGTGATTATGTAAGATGCATTAATGATTTCAGACCAATTGCTTTATTGGATTGTGATGCAAAACTTTTCTCTGGCATTTTATATAATTAAATAATATATTATCATAATAATTTAAATTTTCCTCAACAGTTTACATTGAAAGAATGGTTCAAATACATAATTGTTTGTCATTTTTCTTTACAACATTACATTCCGATTAAAAGGAGAACAATAAAAGCTGGTACCATAATCTTTCTTGATATAGAGAAATATTTTGACAATGTGAGTCATATTTGTGTAAATATATTGTGGAAGCATTTGGTGTGTCAAACTTAACTTACAGTCTTATCAATTATCTTATCAACAACATGTTTTAATTGAACATTGGTTAGCATATCCTTGCTGATATTCCTGTTAATAAAGGGATATGGCAAAGCTCATTGCTTTGAACAACATTATTTGCACTGTATATTAATAAATTGTTGTAAGTGATAAGGGGATTAAATACACATATTAGATTTAATTTAGGCTTTTACAATAAAGTAAATACTTTTTTCAACAAATTTGTCTGGCTAAAAACTATAATTTTGTTCTAAACAAACAATCAGGTTGCAGTAGAAACTGGAGTTCTTAATTTACACTGTCTTGACATAGTTAGTAATGTTGCTTTGTTTAATTAGGTGTTAGCTTTTGTCACATGTTGAATTAAAAATCATTACTTTGAGGAATTTGAGACCACAAACACCAGTTCTTGGGGTAAATATCAATTGTATTCATCTTTTGTAGCTAAAGATAAAATTTATTTTATCAAATTTATCTGTTTGATTGACAGCTCAGAAAATCTTTTTTTTTAGATATTTTGGATGTTTCTAAGTGGTCTAGAGATTCCATAATAACACAAAATACTTTTTTCATTGTATAATTAAAATATTTGAATGTTATTTTATATAGTTTTAAAAAAAAGTTTAATAAGCTGTCATCTTTTAGTATATTAAACTAAGAATACTAAACTTTGCTTATATAAATGATGCAATTGCTATTAATTCTATATTTGTAGGTCACCATAATTCTAATTTTGATATTAAATGTTTATTTTGTGCTTTCCATGAAACAGTGGAGCAATTTTTTGTTTTCATAGTACTGTTTTTTTTCTTGCATGTAGAGATAATTTTTTAATATTTTTTTATTACATTTTTTCAACAGATGTAAATAAATAAATTCTTTCAAATAATTGCAAAAAGGAATATTATTGTTTTTAATCTTAGTGTTTTCAGGTGTATAAGATGTCCAAGAAAGTTTCTGGATTTACACTTAATTGCATTGTTGACTTATTCTAATTTACGTTTAAGATAAATGTATATTTTGAATTGCAATATTTGAGTTTTGATATATTTATTAACAAATGGGAAAATGATCAATGTAGAAGAATTGTCCAGAGAAGGTGTTCCAAACCCTGTGTCCCCGGGCACAACCAATTTTGTGTGTGCCTACTGCTATTTGATCACAAAACAAAAGCTTGTCCACGTTAAATTGGCTTTGCTTGGATCCCATTGATTTATATTGTGAGTGGTTAGGAAACCAAATTTAGGCCGTTTTTTCCTTGTATTTCACCTTTTGTGCCAAGTTAGTGAGATGAGACACAAATAAATATGTTATATAATCAACAATTTACTGTGATTTTAACATCTGCACATCTATCTTCATGATTGCAGAAATAGTTGATGGAAACTACGTCAAAATTATTGAAATAGAAGGTGCCCACCGCCCCACCGGTATGTTAGAATGTGATCTAGGGTACAAAAAGGTTGGAACCCCTGGTCCAGAGTATACCCTTAATGTAATAAATATTGACTAATGTGATAGCTACAAGCTGCTATGATATTCATTGCCTTTTTTTTTCTGTTTTTTTCCGTCCCCATGTGGGTTCAAAGGTTTAGTTTATATTTTTTTTTCATTCTTAATTGAATTTTCTTGTGAAAGTCTATAATGGTGTAATTTATACATTGATATGTTATTTTTTTTTATTTCTCAATTGTATTTAATGTGTTTTATAAAATAATAAAGCATATTTAGAATGGCAAGATTCCATTCATTGAAATAAAAATCACAGGACATATAAACTTCTTTCACATCCAAATTGAATAGTCTTAGATAATTATGTAAACCATTGTACCAGTTAGTGATTATTTTCTTCTAAAATAATATAAACATAGAAATAATATTAAAAGTTTGTGAGTGGCGGATGGGGATGGGGGGGGGGGAGTATGCATAATTGAAGTTTATTTCAGACAATAAAAAATGGATTTACCTTTTAATTCAATAAAGTTATTTCTAATGAACAAAATATTTATGAATTTTTTCAATAGGTCTCTTTCTTCCCTCTTGTTTACTCACCTCCCCCACCCCTCCACTCTTTCAATTTGAAAATGAAAAAGTTTTATTAATTTTGTATTGAATTAAAGTTTGTTTTACCCCATTAACATTTTTAGAAAATAATCAACTTAGAGCATTTTTTTTTTAAATTATATTTATTCTCTTAAAATGTACAAATAAAAAATACAATGATTTTATTCATTGAAAATAAAAAGCATAAATAACAATTTTAAATTGTTATAATATGCGTTTTTTTCTAAATAATGCTATAATTTGATTACAACTGTCTGAAAGACCGCACGACGGTGACCCAAAGGGTAACTGAAGCTTTTTTTTTTAATGTACAATACATCAAATTATATTGGACTATGATGGTAACTAGTAATCTGTTTTAAATATCGTTATTTATTTTCTTGTTCTAAAGTTTTATCATACAAATTAAATATGATAAAATATTATTAGCTTTTCATGTAAATATAATGTTAGAAATCACAATTGAGTTATAATTATATGAATAATACATTTTAATCAGTTCAGTTGAAAATTAACAAATAAAATTAATATCACAATCAGCAAAATTAGTGCAAAAAAATGTTAACATGATTTGTAATACATGGGGGGAAAAAAACTAATCAAATTACTTCACTTAAAAGATTAGCAAGTTATCAGAAGTCAATATTCTGTGAGGTGCTGTACTAACGTTCCCTCTTTTGAGAAACGGGAATACTAAATAAAATGTCGTGCAAAGATAATTAAAAAACTTAAAAATATGACAACTATAATAGAAATTGTTTAATTAACAAATAAGAAATATATATAATGGTAATATATGTCAATAAATATAGGTCACATGACTCGGTTAGAATTACTCCTGATCAAGCCTGCCAGACAATAGGATTTCCCACTTATTGTTTTTACAAAATGCAGTAAATATTAAGATATTTTATTATATATTTTATTTTATAATATTTGCTACTACACGATTATTATTTATTTATTTATTATGGGTAGTTTCACACCTTAAATATGTTTTAGTCAATAATAATAAGAGGAAAAAAATGTAATACATACAATATGATTTATTTTACATTAATGAACTTTATAACAATAAAAAAAAATTACCTATTTATTACAAACAAACAATTCTAAAATTCTTTAGTATTCTATTATATATATTTTATATTATTGTTAATTATTATGAAAATTTGTGACCATTGTTAATATTTTTTAATCTATTGATTTTACTAACGATTCAAATTACTATTATAAAAATTTTGTGTAGATTTTTAGCAAAATAAAAATTATCAATACATAAAAAAGGAAATCTTTACGTACTAAAATTTAAAATCAAACAAAAAGAAAGAGAAAAAAAAATTATTTTCCATCTCTTCACTCCTTATATTCCCTATTTTTTTTCACAACAGCAATCAAATTCTATATAACAGAAATTTAGTATACAATCACAGTGAGACATAAAATTGGTATATAATAAATGAAATTTAAGTTTTTGTTGTTGTTGTTGTTGATGATTAGAAACAATCCAAAAGCGATTTTTTTATATTAAAAAACAAATTTTCTCTGTGTGTCCGTCATACTGAACTCTTAAAATTGCATTTTCTCCCCAATGGTTTGTCCCTAATTAAGTTGAAATTTGAAATTGGTGTACCAGTAGAGGTCTAGAAAAAATGTCAAGGTCCTAGGTGGTCACATAGGGGTACTCGGGGGCCCCCAAAAATCTAAACTTTTTAAAATGCTCCGATTAAGTTGAAATTTGAAATTGGTGTACCCTTAGAGGTCTAGAATATGTATATAAATGGTCAAGGTCCTAGATGGTCACATGGGGTGCTAGGGGGGGGGGGGATCTATTTTTTTTTAAATGCTCCAATTAAGTTCTAATTTGAAATTGGTGTTCCAATAGAGGTCTAGAATATGTATATAAAAGGTCAAGTCCTAGGTAGTCACATGAGGGTGGTAGGGGGCCCCTGAATATCTAATCTTTTTTAAATGCTGTGATTAAGTTCAAATTTGAAATTTGTGTTACCTGGAGGTCTGTAATCACATTGGGGTGCTTTGGGGACCCAATTGAATTCCGTCATTTTAGACAATAAAAATAGACTGCCCATTTTTAGGGGAGATGGGGGAGGGTCAAATAACATGAGAGTGTTTACTATCGATTTCGACAGGTTTCGTTAGTAATAAATTTAGAAAACAAATTATATCTATAACTTCAATTATATTTTTCTTTTTTTTTTTCTATAACAATTTCTAATATATCTTTATAGTAAAACTATATTATTCTCTATATACAATATAGAAAATTCTTTGTCAAACCAAATCTGTTCAATCACATCTTCTTCCAAGTATATTGTATGAAAATTAAAAAGGCATTTAATCTCATTAATAAGATATTCTATAAAACCTTTATTGATATCTTTAAAATTTTTTTTCATTTCTATATTTCCAAAAATACTTGAATGAAAATCAGTATACATTTACATGTTTATTTTTTTTTTTTTTTCTCTTAATTAAATGGAAAGAAAACTTTGGTGAAGTTTTGGATTTCAATAAAGAATAAGATGAAGAATGCACAGTTTGCCTTTATGGGCTTGGTCGAGCAGTCATGATGACCGACTCGATCTCCAGCATTGCTGGTTCAAGTCATTATAAAGTCAATTTTTATTAAGAGTTTTTTTCTGTTATAATTTCATTCAAATTTATTCAAAATCACTTTATAATATGTTTATTTTAAGTTATTGATTAGTGTAAGTTGTTGTTTATAAGTTATGTTAAGTTTATATCAACTCACATTACATGTTTATTAGTAAGCTATTTGTTTCTCAAGTAACAACATAAGTAGTAGAGTCGGCACCATTTAATCCCCATTTTGGTGACTGTTCCACTTTCCTATGTTAAGTCTATGGAAGATCGGTGTCAGACAGTGGAACAGCCACCAAGAAAACAGACCTAAAAAGGGTGTGGTCATCCATGTTAATCTTATGGGGAATTTTCCTATGTCAATCCTATGGGCCTTTATCTGATAATTCAAAAAATGGCACTATGGTGGACCCAAATTTCTTATGTAATTATAAGCAATGATTTCTGTATCTCAAAGGACTATGAGACAAATTTATAAGACTAAGATAATATAGTGACCCAACCACCTTATGGGAATTTAATCTAGGATTTCTATATTAAAAAAGGATATGATGTTAATTTTGGCAGTATAGAAATTGTACTAATTATAAAAGGGCATTTGCCAGAAAAAGTCAATGTAACATTTTATCTGTTACCACACATACACGTGAGCCTCTTTCTTTACACAACATTTATGAAAAGTGAGTAGGCCTACTCGGATTTTCCCTTGTGGTAGTGCATCCCACTCCTTAAACATATTTACCCACCCATATCCTTATTGAGTTATAAAATAGTAAATAAATTGAGCAATGATAAATTATGGATATGTTTAATTGATTTCTAGACAGATCTGTTATTATAAGTTTTAAACCATGACTTAAACTGTTTCAACCAAGAAATCCAAACATGATAGCAATGAGAGAATAAATTCAAACCCTGTAAAATGGACCTATAGTAAATAGCTTGAATTTATAAAAAAGAGTATTCAAACAGTTTCTTAGAGCTTTTCTGGGTAAGAAGTAGGGGTGGTGTTGTATTTGTTAAAATTCACTTATAGGCTATATAACTATTGACCAACCTTTAAGTCAATCTCTAGTTAAAAGGAATTTTGATACCTATTGACCAACCTTTAAGCCAATCTCAAGGTAAATTAGTTTATATAACTATACACAGACATTTAAGTCTATATCTAGTTAAAACAAATACTAAAGACAATTATCTGAGTATAAAGTAGTGACAGGGTTGTATTTGTTAAAAAATCACATATATAACTATTGATCAACCTTTAAGTCAATGTCTAGTTAAAAGGAATTTTGATAACTATTGACCAACCTTTAAGTCAATCTCTTGTTAAATTAGTTTATAAAACTAAGGATAAATTTTTGAGATAGAAAACATTACAGGTGTGAGAAGTTTGGATCATCAAGTGTCCAATATTAGGTTAATGATAAAAAGTACAAAGGGCATAGTTCACAACTTTCTCATTACAGGTCTTTTATAGAAAGCTTTTGAACTAATTCATCACTCATTGTAAAACAAATAAAACTAGTTTAATAACTACTCAAATTTTTATAAAATTAATTTTAGATTAACCCCAAAAATTTGTAAAGAAAATTTTTCTTATGAAATTTTCTGATTTTTTTTTTCTTAAAAATTTGTCTTAACAAAATTTTATGAAAAAATTTATAATGTTTTTTTGTTCTTCACAAAATATTATAAAAAATGTTCTGTTGATTTCTATTTTTTTTTAAAAAATTCTTAAAATTTTATGAAAATTTAAACAAATTTGCATAAAAAATTTAAAAATATTATAATAGGGAAATCTAGTTTTACAAATTAATAGGCAACGTTGTAACCCCATCATCTAGGACAACCCTTTTTGGATAGCAATAAGTAAAGGCATNTTTTTCCTGGACATAGGTGTAGTGTACATTTCATTGTTTTTTATTCAAAATTGTTTATTTTGGCCTTTACCAGATACTTTATTTATTAAGACATCTATATATTTTTCTTTTGTAATATTGTTTCTACTTACACCTTTGCAACTAAATTTATTTTTATCACTTCCAAAACAATAATAGGTTTTACTAAACAAGACCACAATCCCATCTCCAGACCATTCTTCTTTAAATAGACCAGGAGTTCATTTATCATAATCCCCATATTCTACAGTGTCAGTGGGTGAATACCAGGATGATTTTTCTTTTTTTATACTGTTCGATTATACTATCTTTAATAACCTCTTCTAAGCTATTACCTGAGATGGCTATGTATGCAGAATCAATATCCATTTCTACATATTGAAAATCTGTTCTAGTCACAAATTTAATCATAAAATCAAAATAAAATTCCAACATGTGCAATTTGGGTATATTGATAGACAAATATCCCGATTTGTAATGGTAAATCCATTTTAATACTTCTGTTTTTAAAAGACATTTCATAACAATCTGGTGTTATTTCCTCTAAGCTATAAAACAAATCATTATTTACTTTATGTACTGCTGTTAGTTCATCATGATAATGTACATTTTTAAAACATTCTTTATTTGTCAAAGTTTTACCATAAGTAGAATTTCCTATTAGTTTCATTGTTTCTGCCACTATTTTATTATTTTTATCAGAGTGCCCAAGCCTTCTAGCATCTCCAAAAGTTTTAAAACAACATTCAGGTTTATATTGAATAATTTGATATATTTTTTTGACATGTATGCCCTGTTTCATATACCAATGTAATAAAGGGTAATTAGAATATTTTTTTTTCTCCAAACCTACTACCAACGAGGCATCTGTGAGGTTTTGGGGAAATGTGATTTTCTTCAGCAAACCTATCCATTACAGGCCCGGCATCTTAAGGAGATATATCAACATTTTTACATATCGGAGACATTCCACTGAAAACGTTTTCAAAGATTTGGAGACCTAAACGTCACACTTTACAAAGCCAAATAGTTCATTATTTTTAATAGCCTGAATAATTTCCCTTTGTCTTAATTCTTTTTTATGTTCTAGAGGTAAAGTGATATGTTTGTTTAAAAATATGTTTTCAGGATTTAGCTTATTCATTTCTGCCATTCACATTCCCATGTTTGCTGATAATTATAACCATGACTTTTTATGTAATTAGTTGTTTCTTCAAAAGTTAAATGTGGCTTTTTATTTTGTTTACCTAAATTTAATTTACAATTGGCATAATTTACACTTGTGATAATAGCACCCCATAAATTGATATATAGTATTAGTGCTTTTACAATACCTATCAACTGGCAGTTATTTGGGGTCAATTTTTTTGTTCTTTACCATGAAATGCATGCTTAATGGAAATATTATGTATATAACATTCCCATTCTAACCACTGCAAGGAAACCTTACTAGTTAACCAAGAGAGCTCAGGTTTAAAGTTATTTCACACTGTCTCTGAATATAAAAACAGTAGGCATTTCCTACATCAAAGCCCATAGATAAAGTGCATTGCCATCAAAACCTATAATCTTTTTGCATACCTTTGGCTCAAAGACGTGCACTGTGATCTGCTGTTGAGTCGGTGGTGAATCCCAGGCCTTACCCCTTTGTTTAGTAAAATTTTCCTCTTGCTCATACACTTTCTGTGACCAGTCCTCTTCTTTTTCTTTTTATCCTTCTTGTGTTTATTGGTACGATTGTTTTCGTGTGAATGTTGTCTTCACTTTCTGCATGTTCGAATATTTGGGGATAGTATATGACCTGAGCTTAGTTCAGGTTTCAGGACCTGAAACCTGAACTAAGCTCCTTTCACTTGTACTCCTTCTCTTTTGCTTCAGCCGTGGTTCTAATGCTAAAGCTAAAGCTGAGCATCCATTTTTCCCAAATCATGTGTGCCGGTACTAGCGTTTGTTCTATAGTGTATGGGGGGGGGGGGGGGAAATTCTCCTCCTGTTGCACATTTCAACCAATTTTTCAGCCTGGACATAGGCACAGTTAGATATGCTGCGGTATTCCATGCGAAAATCTCCCAATAGCAGACTATTGCGGACAACCACAGCATTGACATGAAAAATCATCTTCCGCTGCTCGATAAGAGCAGAGAGAGGAAATCCCTTAAAACATCCATATAAGGCACAGCCAGCTTCAACATATCAATCTTACATTGTTGGATTTTGCATTTGGTGAGCCGGATAATTTCAGGATAATATTCTTCTGAGATGCTCATGTTTCTGGCTCAAGGATTGAGTGAGCAATGATTCACATTATTTTAAGTAACTTTGTCTTGTTTACATTTTTTTAAACTTTTCTATAAAAAGTCTAGAAGTCTAATTATTTCTTAGAAATAACACAAAGGAGTGTTCCTCACCCTTTTGTTATAGTTAATTTTCTCACAGAGATAGAAAAGGCTTTTTCTTTTTTTTTCATCATTTTTTTCTTTTATATGTTTTGTCGAATGTTGAAAATAACTCTTTTGGGATTATTTCAAACAAAAGTATCTTAGGATTGAGTTTAAAACCATATACTATTCAATCAATAGTTAGTCAGTAGAGTTAATCAACCAGATTAAACTAAAAGATAAACCAATATGCTATATTAAATCCAAGAAAAGGGGAAAATAGAAATTTTCCCATGGTAAGCAATTTAATCTTGTTCCTCATTAGAAAAACATAGGTAGACAGAGGAATTAACCTAAAGCAGATAATTAAAATTTTTATTTCTTTTTGAAGTGGATCCTCTTTTAGGATGAAAGAACTTGTATATTTTATTCCTCTTTAATCTTGCCTCAACAGCTGGGTCAATTTGTATAGA